>PVIU01008653.1:0-81709 GCA_004026605.1 Ondatra zibethicus | reverse complement strand
GGGGGCGAGCAGGGTTGGGATAAGCAGCAAAGCCAACAGAGGGGAGCCCCAAGTGGCCAGAAGGTCCCGGGGATGGGCTGGGGCCCACTCACCAGGGTCCAGATGAATCCGCGGAAGCTGGTTGGGCGAGGTTCCCGGTCCCAAAGGCAGGCCTACTGAGGGTTGCCCTCTCCTCTCTGCTCGGCTCCATGGGACAAAGGAGACCCCCTAGCAGGGGACTCGTCCTTCCCCCAAGGCCTCAGCCCGGGTGTTTCCCACATATCTTTAGACTAGATCACAGTTCCACATTAGTGACACTTGACTCCCAGTGTGTAGCTGAAAAAAATCCTTACAGAATTTGGGAAAGATTCTCTAATTGAAATAGTTCATCTGATATAGAGTATTGTTGATTATGTGGACATGTTGATTTTCTGAAGGGGTCTGACTATTCACATAATATATTTCTTGCTAAAACAGTCTTAAATAACTGAAAGCAACTTAGGATCGTGGGGACACAAGTTGAAATAGAGTAAAAAAAAAACCATAAAGCCCTTTAAATGCTCCTCATGCAGATTTTTTTTAAAACACACACACATATATTGTAATATTTTGATATCTTAAAAAAAACCTAGCTGGGGCATGCCTACTTCCTCATGACCAAACAGTTCTAAGAAACAGTAAGAATGCATCCAGGAACAGACTTTCAATCTGCAGACTATTTAGTATAAAGATGTACCACCTGGCTCAGATATATAAGCAGCAGTGATCTGTTCTGCCTGTAACATCCAAGGGTCAAGTATCAGCAACCAACACTACCGTGTACAGAAAACTTTAAAAACAAACAAACAAAAAACAAAACCAGACAATCTTAAACTGTTCACCCTTCTCCACCTTCCTAAGGAAAACAAATAAAACTCCTAGAACCTGCTGGCTCCTGACATCCTGCTACTGCCTCCTCACTTGTGACCCTCCTAGCCCCAGTGTCTTCCCCAGGTAACTCTGTGTGACATGGCATACATCCCATGCTTAGTAACTGTAAGTAAAGACTCTTCTTGACTTCAATTGGGGCTGGGTCCTGATAAACCTATAGGAAGTTGGAAACATCATTAGTTGGAAAGCACATTCCTTCCAAGCACCTGACCTTTCAAAGAGAAGAGTTGGTCAAGCCTACCTTAAACATGCCAGAAAAGCTTTCGTTCAGCAGGCAAACTCATCTTACACTAATCCTATTTTGTAAGTGTTAAATGCACCCCCCCCATAACTTACCGAATACCCATATCCAGAAATGCTGTCGGCACAGTCAATTGTTGAGACTTGATCTCACAATGATAGGGGAACTGAGAACTGTATAGCTCGCTACAGCTGCTCAGCATCACTAGGGATTGTGAAGCTAGGAAATGATTAAAATTCACCATCCAAAGCAGAGTGTCTACTCAACAGGTATCACTTTCCTATCATATAAGGCTGCAGAACTTGATATTGAGCTGCTGTGGCTTGGGGAATGGCTATGTAGTAAAACATATTTCGGATCTCTATCTCCTCTAGTAGCCATAGCTCATGGATCCAAACATAAAGCAATACACAATACCCTCAGAACCTAATGCTGCCAATTTCATGACTATCTGTGGCCACCTTTGACTCTCATCAGTGGCAATTTCAACGATGTACTTAAAATTTTTTATAGCTATTCCTCAAATGTGTCCATTCTTGGCTCTTTCTAGCCATCTGATGGTGGACTTGAAACAGAGAAACGTAATCTGCCCACATGGCCAGTTCTTTGTAATTGAAGCACCCAGTTCTTTGTGAAGGACGTAAGGCTACACCTACGCCTAGTGTTTACACCTGTTGTGAAAATTTACTATGGCCTCTGCAAAATAAACACCTTAAAAAGCAGTATTCCAAACTCATTTAAAAATGTTGTTGAGACAACCTTACTGCTTTGAAAGAAACATGTCTGGAATTAAGGAAGTTGTTGACCACATTCATACAGTGTAGAAATTAGAAATAATAAATCAAGACACTGTTTCTTTATTTGGCCTTTGTCCAGGGTCTGGGCATGATTGATCTATGTGGGAAGAGGCAAGAGAAACTTGGTTAGCTGGTTTATCTAATGAGCAGCCAAAGATCCTTTTAAAAAAAAATCCTTTGTCTCTCTTACAGATTTAAGAGTAATTCCCCAAATGGCAGCATATTGTTCTTCACATTTGCTCCATATTGGTTAAAAGCATAGCCTCTGAGGGCCAGAGGAGCAGGCTCTTTCCAGGAGCGTATTTGTTTAATCTCTTGCAGCATTTTGAATGAGTGCGTTCTGCCAGCTGGGTCCCTTATTAACTAATAGGCAATAAAATTGGGCACAGGCTCAGATCTGTTTGCCTCAGACATTTAGTTTTGTATTTGCAGTCTGCACGGCCCTCCTTTCAGACCCTCAGCTTCTTACCTCTGCAATGGCATGCACTTGAGCAAGTCAGTTCTGGAGAGTATCTCAGAGACTTCAGAATAGCGTTTGGCTTTAGGCCTGGATCCTGTTCCTTCTCTGCTCTGACATGCTCACAGCCCCGGAGGTGTTCAGTATTTCTCCCAACTCCATCACCTTGCTAAAGTAGCTCCCAGTTCTTATTAAGCCCCAGAGAAGTCCAGCTCCCATCATAGAGGAAAAACACAGGACTCTCCCTCCTATGCATAGGGCAGCCCTTAATACCAGGAATTATTTTTATCAGTATTAAATGATTCAAATGCAAGATGCATGATACAATTCCAAACGTAAGTACCCGAATGTAAAAGAGTCTTTCAAATAAAATAAACTCAAGATGTGGGACTTGGAAACAAAATGCTCTTTTAAAAACAGCAATATTAGTTTATTTAGGTTTATTATAGTCATGCCATTTAAGGTACGGCCCCTCCAGGAGTAAGCTGAAATGTTCATGTGCTTGCATTAGCTAAGCATTCAGGATGTGTCATTCACTACGTGCCCTTGCCAACCATAGGCACGAAGCCATGCTTTCCCCATACTTTATGGTTAAGGAATCTAATTCTTGCCCTTATTAATAAATATTCACTAAGTGCTTACTTTGTGCTAGCCATAGTGCAAAGTACTCTCCATCACTTAAGTCAATAATCTTAATTTATTTAACTAAAACAAGCCCAAGGATTAGTCAGTGTCATTATCCAGTTTAATCAAAGATGAATCTGAGGTATGGGGCTTTAAGGAACGTACCTGAGTATTCTAGATTTAAGTCAGGGTGTCAAAAAGAGATGAAGATGTGTTGCAGAGCGTGGTATATGCTAGTTTCTCTATTGGCTGGAACTGTGGACTGAGTCCCCTGCAGTCGCCTTTACCTTGAGGACTTTCCCTGAAAAGCTGTGTTTATTTCATCTGAGTCGCTGCATAGGTGCCAGCACTGAAGGAAGGTCTCTAGCGCCGAGAGCCAAATGCTGTAATAATCCACCTGACTTGGTTCTTTATACAGTAATATGAAAATTGTCAATTATGGATGAATTATGGATGCTACAGATACCTGTAATTTTCGGCTGCAGTTTTGTAAACACACACAGCTGCCTTTAATTTCATTTTACCAGTCATGTAATTCATTAGCTCACACCTGCAGTTACCCGAGCTACAACGCCAAATGAACATGGCTTTCGGTTTGTGCTCCCTGTGTTTCAGATGCTCCTCTGTTTAATCACCACACTCAGAGGTTGGAGGATTGGTTAAAAATAGGGCTCATCTAAGAAGAAGCCAGATGATTATCCCTTCAGTGCATGCTAAGGCTGCCCTCTCAGACATTGTAGCAAATCACTGCTTTATCAGTCAAAGTCCAGGGCAGCTAAAAGGGGAGAAAATTGTAAATTTGACTTTTTTTGCAACTGTTATGTCAACAAAGGCAAATCATTAGAAAATGAATGTTGGGAAGTCCTGCCACCACAGCGATGGAGGGTGCTGGTGGATTCTCGTGTTCAAGGGGAAAGACAACAGAGGTTGTGAGGTTGTGTCTTGGAAACGCATACTTACAAGACTAATGGGTGCCTTTATTAGCTTTCCATTTCCTTCTTTGTTTCCTACCAATAGAAAGAGTTGAATTGGGTTGTTTCTTGTTTTCCCCATAAAACATTAAATGACTTTTGTGCTCTTTCTACCAAACTCTGTCTATATCTTATTATTTCCTTAAAAGTAGGATTCCTATCAACAACGATAACAATTACAGATCTGCATTGGGATACCATGCCCAGAATCCTAGTCAACACATGGAGTCTTCACTATCGCCCAATGCTCCTGACTTTTCTCATTGTGTACACTCAGGATCTAGAATTTAAAGAAGCTCGCTGGCATGAAGGTTCACTTGGCAAATGGTACCTCTGTGGTTTAAACCCAGGTTGGCTATCACTCTTAGCCAGTGCCCTATGGTGATGCCACTCACAGTTTCCTAGTGTATGATGATTATAAACATTCCTTCTCCACCTGTCACCGCTAACTTCCCCCTGTGTGGAGCCGTACCTGTTGTACAAACTGCAGAGCATTTTGTGGAGGTCAGCATCTGCCTCCTGACTTAAGACTTAGTGTTTTCAGAGATACCAGCTCAAACTTCCTGAAGTGTAGAAGACAATTTGTTTGCTTATGGAACATATAGCCAGGTCCGGTGCCTTTCTCTCCTCTTCATGATTTAACTCACTTTTCTTTTTATGTTTAGTCTTAAGTAGCTGCTTCCATGGTGGTGATAAGGAGGCCCTCCCTAAAGGCAGGAGTGTATTTTACCAGACTACACTTCCCAATCACACGAGCCAATATTTCAACAAGGTCGCTTCAAATGTCCTAGGGTTTGTGGCTAAGATGATTTCTGGTACCTTGTTTAGCAGAATAGAAGTTGAAGTGATGGAGTGTCTTCGGTGCTGTCTGCAGCCTTAGGACTGGAGAGTAAAGGCAGTGTAAGATGGAATCCATCACTCATGCACACAGAGGAAGGGGCAAGAGGGAGGGGAGAGGCAGGGAGGGGAGCAGAGAAAAACAAAAAAAAACAAAAATAAAAGAGAGAGAGAGAGAGGAGAGAGAGCTCGGTTTCCAAGGGGAGGCTGGGTCTTAACTCTAAAACTCAGGAGTCTGGATGTTGGGGAGATAATCAGTTGGTGCCCTTCTGATGCATCAGTAGATAAAAGGAGCCATTCTCTTCGCTCATAGTTCAGCAGTCATTTCCCCCTTGATGGTTAAGTTTAGCAAAATTTTCTCGGTAAATATTTTAAATGGTGCCCAATCTAAAGTAATCTAGTCTGTGCCAGCTGTGTCTCTACATAGATCAATACCAAACTATTCACATCAGACCCAATTAGTGTTCTGATGGCATTTATTTCCCAGATGCTTCAAATGACTGAAATGAATAAAGTGGTTTACGATATGTCACAGGACACTTTCAAGGGCCATTTAGAAACTGCTACAGTGGGAGAGCAGGAAGGTCATGGTTGGGAACTGGTAAGAAAGACAAAGGAGCGGAGAGAATGGTGTTTTGTTGAGAAAGCTGGAGGAGGTAGATAAATGAGGACTCGCAGTAAGTTGAGAAACTTCTCTCTAGCTTTGGAATCAAGCTCTCAAAGGTTGCTTTATTTCTGTTGTTCATGTTTTATTTATTTTATACCTCTAGGCTCCAAGTATTAGCATCATTTGTATTTGCAGAGATATCTCCGTACAGCAGTTAAGATTCACACATCAATCTGATGATGCTATGGTACTCTCACATTTAAGAGGCAACACTCCAGTGTTGATGTTTTCCTTGAGTGAGAGATCCCTGGGTGAGAAGACGTGCATTTGACATTAGTATTGCTTGGGTTGATACATAGAAAATCCACCTTTCAAGAAACCAGTTAAAGACTTAAGTGCGACTCACGTTATGTTTACCTTGAATTTGTCTGCTTCTGTTCTCTAGCTTTTCACTTTAAGTTACAAAAATTATGTCAGCCACTTGACTACTAAGAATGATCAATGCTAGCTCATCTAATATATGGCATATAATACTTTTTCATTTGTTTACATTATTTTAAACATTTTATTCATTGAAAGTTTCATAAATATATACAACGTATTTTGAATCCACGCATCTGCCCCTCCAGTTTCTCACAGAATTCCCCATCTTCTCTCCAAACTTCATGTTTCTTTTTTATTGTTATTAATAACCTCTGAGTTCAGTTAGTGTTGCCTGTATGTAAATGCATATACGATCATCCACTGGGGCATACACAGATGACCTGTGACCCCAGGCTGAAGGAGAGTGACTCTTCATCAGCAGTTACCAACTGCAATAATCAATCCCTCAACTAGAAGCAGGGCCTCAGGGCCCCTGGGCCATCCATGGTTGATTACTTTTACTGGGTTGATCCTATTTACGAAGGTCTGGTGTGGGTAATTACAGCTGATGTGAGGTGATACTTGCAACAGGCATGCTATGTCCAGAAGTCAGCACTTCATAGCTCTGCTCCCAACATGCTGGCTCATACGTTCTTTCTGCCCCATCTTCAGCAAAGTTCCCTGAACCTTGGATGAGGGGAAATAGATACAGACAGCCCATCCACAGCTGAGTACTCGGTGTTATTTCTACTTGGCACTCTGACCAGTGATGAGTCTCTTCATTGACCACAACCTACTGCAAGCTGTGATGTTAAATGGGATTCCTGTGAGCTTCCAAAAAGAAAGAAATGTGTTCTGTGAACGTCCAGCCAACTCTTTCTATAATCATTCCTGGGGCTTCCTTTGGCTTTTAGATTGGTGTACAACCTTGAGAATTTAGTTAGAAAATCAGGTCTGTGTATAAATTATGTCTGTAGCTTCTGATCCTTGTACCATGTTATCCAAACTTGTGCTGCTTCCTTGGGCTCACAGTTGTCTCTTCTCATCCCCTCCTGCTCTGGGCTTTACCAGTGGATTTTCCTTCTCTGGGTACCTGAAAACTGCTTTTCTTGTCTTGTGCTGGGGGCCTGAATAGAGGTTGTAGTTTCTTCCACTCTCTCGAAAATTTATTTTCGCATAATTTTCCTTATTTCAGCTATGGGCATGGGTGAACACACATCACACACACACACACACACACACACACACACTTCTTATATTATCAATCCAATGCACATGGAACATTTAATCTCTACTTTCTGTGCCAGCAAATTCCTAGAGCAAGAAAGGCTTGATGATAATTTGCAATAAAAATAGAACAGGGAATATTAAGAAAAAAATAAAACTCTAACAATGAACTGCTGAACAATAAATAAAAGCAGACATGTATTGATTATACTAATTATAAGCCTTAATACAATTTATAAAGCTGACACCATGGGGGGTCGTGTTTTCCCCATTTTAATCTGAGACTTGAAGTGATACTAATTCTCCATAGATATACTCTGCATTAGGTGGGATTCATGATGAGATCCCATGTAACAGACTCCCAGTCCTAACTCATGAATAGCTGCATCACATTGAAGCTCCTGGTTACTGCAGGCCTACAGCAATGGGGGAGCCTAAGAAGTGGTGCCAATCCCTTGACCGGTTCCAGCATTAGCAGGGAGACGTGGTACTGTAGCAGTTGGCGTTTGCGCCAACAGTGTGTGCTCTCCCGGCTTTCCCAGCACCGACTTTATCCTTATTTTCTAGATGAGGAAATGTTAGCGGAGTGCAGTTACCAACGATGTCTTCTTTAAGAAATGAGCCAGGGCTCAGAATAATCCACGACGCCCCACTGCCGTTCCATGGGTCAGATCCGGTGCTCGTCTGGCTGCCTCGTGGAGCCTCTGTCATAGTGCGCTACACGGGAGAAGCCGTCCTCCTTTATAATCTAAATGAATAGCTCGTACTTTTGGGGGCCACACGCTGAAAATTAACAAGTCATTTCAGTAACAATAGGCAAACAGAGAGAGTCAGATCTGAAGAAGCTGCCAGAGGCTTGACCAGAGTCCAAATCTGAAGAAGACCCTTGGAGAGGCCTTACTCATAACTGTGTTCCTTTGTTTGCAGCAACACTTCATTAAAAACCAGTCTTATGCAGTAATTTCTGGGTATTAAAGTTGAACAGCTTAAAGTTATGTAATTAATTGCATTCAGCTTCAGTTACAATTACTAATTGATCCAAGCCTGCCAGCACCACACCTGGCAAGAGACAGGAGTGCAACAGTGACACCAGGCAGGTGGTGGCAATAATGAGGTTATTACTTTTTTTCCCCTTCAAGTACCAGGTGGTCTAAACCCCAGGATCAGGCAGGCTGCATTTGGCCCACGGATACCATTTCTAATTCTGGAGTTATTTTGAAGAAACTAAGAACACTTGCAGGAATAACTAGTAGAGGGGAATGAGGTAAACCCAGTACCAAAGTTGCCATGCTAAGACAGGCTTGGGGAATGAAATCCCAGACCTCAAGATTTTCCAGGAGACAGATGAGGTCTGTGACCAATGGCCGCTGTGCCTGTGAGCTCTCTAACTACCGTGCTACCTCTTGAAACAGTCTTTCTGGGCACAAAGGATGACGTCCCAGAAGTAGGCACGTGCTCTGAGGCTGTGGTCACCGTCTTAGCAGTCCCATGTGTCAGCTTTGATATCAGGTAGATACTTATTTGTCTGGGTGGTAGGTTTTTACTTTCTCCGTGGATTTTCTTCTTAAATGTGACACCTTTGCAAATTATATTACTTTCTGGGCCTTAATTTCTTCACCTGAGCCTCAATTTCTTCAACTGGAACATGGAAATGGTCACCGAAGAAATACATCACAGAAGAAATGTATCAACATGGCTTAGTGCAATGTTGGCTGCACAATAAAGTATCTATTCATAGAAACCTGGTTTACCTTATTGATTTCAAAATAGAAAATGGTTTGATGAGTTAATATTCAGTTAAGATTGACAGTGATCAGAACTTTGAAAGGATAAATACTATTATCTTCCATTTCTAAAATAAAAACATCCACATTTTTTGAGTATCTATTATATGCCAGGAAAATGCTAAATGAATACTCTAATATATCTACTTCTTAATGTTGATATTAATATCCACATTATGTAAAAGAAAGCCTGAGGTCCGAGAAGGTCATGCAGTTCCCTACGGTTTGGATATACTTTCAGCTACATGAGGTGCTGAGTTGGAACTCATCCTGGTTCTAAGGCTATTAACCACCATAATTTAGAAAAGAGGAAAAATGTTCTTAGGTTATTTTTGCAAACTTTAGTTCTGGGCTATCCTATCCTACCCTCTGTGTTTTCAGTCAGATAGATTTCAGAAGCAACCGATGTGGAACAGGAAATGTGTGTTTAGAGAGTGTTCAGAAAGGAGCTGGGAGGATTATTACTAGTGTCATTTAGTTGTTGGTTTTCTTCTGGTTTTGTTTATAGTCTTTGTGCTTTCAAGTCTGCTCTAGAGCATCCTGTAGAAACCTAGGCTGAGGTTCACATTTACAGAACACTTGGTTGGGTCCATCATCCTAGGTCAGAAGCAGAATATTGCCAGGTGGTATCAGAAGTTATCACAAGCAACATAACCACAGCTCTGTCCATTAAATCTGGTAAACAACTTTTCCTTTACTGGAAATGAATTATCCCAACTGCAGTGGGAGAGAGAGAGGCTAAAACCTTGCTTGGAAGGCATATAGGCAGACAGAAAAAAAAATACACCTCCTTTATTTTTAAAATGGTTTTCAGTCTTTCTGGAACTGTCTTCTGATCAATAGACATGACGAAGAAATCCTATGGTCTCATCTCCCAGGCTTATACTTCCTGTTTATTTACCCACGATGATAAACCCTCAACATGTGGTCTCTTGAGTCATTTCTAAGTAGGGCTGGCATCCTCCAGTTTATCTCCTGGGAGCTGTGGCTGCACACTTTGCTTTCAGGATGTCTTCATATGTATGCTGCACTACAAGGAGGGCACCACCTTCAGTCCCTGTATTAATGAAGACATGGCTTCTTGGATTTAAGAACTTTAATTAGATGATGAAAAACTATATCTTACTTTTCAGTGAACAGCTGGGAGGCTCCCCTGCTAGTTCCTTTCCTGTTGATCTGTCATTTCCTCCACAGGGTTAACCAGTTCCACAGATCAATACCTTCCTGCTAGAATCAGCAGAAATTAAAACCAGCAATGAAGCTTCACTCAAGCCCTTTAGAAAATATGCCCCTCAAGACCAGCCCTAATACTAGGGCCTCTGCTAGAATGGCTTTTCTGGACCTTTGTTCTTTTGCCAGTCCTGGGCTGATAGGGAAAGGGCTTCTGATTTCAGACCCTCTCTTACAATAGCGTTCATCAGTATACTGCTGAGATTTCCCAGTGACTTCTCCAATTCAGAAGCATCTGCTCTCTCTATTGCATGAGAGAGCAGCTAGCTTCCTAGCAACCTTTGGGAGCCCACACCCCCTTATCTATAGCTCTGCACACCGAGACCATTTGGGACACAGAGTGTAATGTAATGCTATCTTTGTTCAAATTCAACTTGTGAGGAATAAATTGTGCAAATTGATCACAAAAACTCTGTATGGGATCTTGATAATGGTTACTAAGAGTTTGACTCATCATACACATTGTGCAATTTTTCTGAGAGCACAGGTAAGGATATGGACTCGGGTCCCAGATCAGTGATGGTTGAAGGCAGACATGGTTAGTAGACAAGTAGAGAGTCGTGTACCTGTAAAGACTACAGAGCAGGACTGACCATGTGGGAGGAGCTTCTTGACATCACAAGAAGTGATGAAAGTCTCCTCTTCATCTAACTAGCAATAGAATTTTAAGCCATGTGCCTTAGTTTCTTCATCTAGAAGGAAGCATGAAGACCATTGGTTCTCAAGCTTCCTAATGTGGTGGTCCTTTAATATAACTCCCCATGGTGTGGTGACCCCCAACCATAAAAGTACTTTTGTTGCCACCTCATGAGTTTAATTTCGCCACTGTTATGAATCACAATGCAAGTGTCTTTGGAGATTGAGGTTTGTCAAAGGGGTCGCAACTCACAGGTTGAGAACCACTGCCATGAGCCCAGGGCTTTTTTTCCAGGTTGTGTTGCCCACAACAACAGCCCTTCACAGTTTTACCAGCACACCTACCAAAGTAAGGACACTAGAAGATACGACAATGTATACAGCATAGGCATGAGCACTAGATGTGGAGGGTTCCTGGGGTCCTTTAGGGTCAGCGGTGAACCTTACTTTATACACAGGCTAAATAGTAAAGAGACGGACTGAGGTGAGAGATGTGACTTGCCAGAGAACATGCCAGCTCATTCCTAGGGCCTCTCAGAGCAGAAGAGAAGATATGTAATACTTTGCGGGCCATTCATTCTCTGTTGCTATTACTCAGCCCAACTAAGGAATATGAATGCAAGCATAAGTTATATGTGATTGAGTGGATATAGCTGTGTCTCAGTAGAGATTCATCGACAAATTTTTTTTTCTGGGATGGAATTTGGCCACTGGGTCATGATTTGCTGGGTAAATAGCTCTAGATACATTTCTTTCTGGCTTGGTGAATCAACATAGGAGGTTCTCTTTCTCCACCATTCTGTTTTTAAGTCTATGATATGGAGGTAACAATCGTGGAAATGTCAGAGTTGATATGAGGGTAAAAGTTGATGCAGAACAATTAGAGTAGCAGCAAGTTCCTGGTACTTTCTTGTTTTATTGGCCTTAGTGGTAAGACTCAGAGAACTTCACAAGTTTCTCTGCCTCACATGATCATCAATATATATGGACAGAATTTCTACTCAGGAAGTCAGAACTGGACTCTAGTGACTGCCTTCCCAGGGCTATAGAGAAGGATTTGGCCCAGTTTGTCTAAGCCCAAAGCCTAAGCTGCCAAATAGGATATCTGGTCACCTATTCATGCTGGGCAAACCTCATAGGTCAAAATGCAAAAGCCCATGGTCCAGAGGATGGGTGACACTATCTGTTTAGAACTACATCCGAAAAGTTTTCCAATCCATGCCATTGTTTCTTTTTGTTAGAAATTCTAATGAGACTTTATATCCTATAACTCTCTCTCTCTATCTCCCTCTCCCTCCTGTGTGTGTGTGTGTGTGTGTGTGTGTGTGTGTGTGTGAGAGAGAGAGAGAGAGAGAGAGAGAGAGAGAGAGAGAGAGAGAGAGAGAGAGAGAGAGAGAGATTATGTTAAGGTAGTACTTGGAAGCAAAGATAATTCAAATATACTTCTCTGGGTCTGTTAGGAAGCTGTAGAAGGAAGCTTGTGTTTATCATAGAGTCACACATTTTCCTGCAAAAGGCTTAAAATGCTTGATATGCGGACCAAAAATATACCTTTAAATTTTAGATTCTTGTATATATAAAAGACTCGAATCTCTTTGTAGCCCTTACTGTTCTGGTCTGGAATTCCATTTGTGACCTCCTCTTCACTTCTAAGGAATAAGTGGGCTCCAGACAAGCAGTAACAGCAGAACCTGAGAACCATGAGCAATGTGAACTGTGGGTCTCGCTTCAGACCTGCTGAGTTGGAAAATATAGCACCCAGAATGTGGTAGCAGAACTCAGCAATCTGAGTTACAAAGACCAAACAGCTATAATACCCATGTCATTTGCTTATTATTTTAAGATGTCCTAAAACATTCCAAATATTTATTTATGTCATTATTCTAGTGAGTAGACTGGATGATGGGTGGAAGATTACAGTTAAGTCCTTTTGCTCAAATTTTACTCTTTGTATGTCTCCTTGCTTGCTTATATTTAGTACTGTTGGCATGAAGACTTCATCTTTCCTCCTTAGACTAGCCAGGGTATGCTGACACCATTTGGTTTCTATCTTGAGATACATGGTTTCTCATTCTACTACAGAAATAAGAAAAACTACAGCACTGCAGACCAAATCTTCCCATGGTTTGTTTTTATAAATAAAGTTTTATTTAAGCACAACCATCCTCATTTTTTGGTTGTTAACCATGCACCATTAAACTTGTATAGACACAATGGATGTTGGATAGTTCATAAAGCAGAAATTCTCTGTTATTTGTTCCTTTATAAAGAGTACGTTTGGTCTAGAGGTATAAATCTCTACGTGTAAGACAGCTGAAGAGAGGAGAGGGCTATTAGCTGCAGTTTCCTACATTTAAATTCAATATCAAAGATTCCCTAGCTCTTCTCTGAATATGTTACTCAATTTCTAGATCATTCTTTGCATGGGGACTATAATTTTCCCACCTGAATTAGTAAAACTAAATTTATTCACTCTTCCCCTAAGGCTCAGATGTAGTCTTTTGTCAGTGTTCTGTTAAATTATAACATTTAAGTCTTCTTGGGAGTATTGGAGTATCATTACATTGTGTGTTTCAATCTGACATAATGAAAATCTGATAATACTCCAAGAGGAATATTTTGAGTCCAGACAGGAAGCCTAAAAGAATACAATATACTGTTGCCTCTCTGATGATGCTATCTGAAAAACCTAAAGTGCTTTACAGTGTGCATTGTGTCCAGACTCAGAATGAAGAATGACAAAAATTTTTAGATAAATTGGTTTGTGAAATATTTATGTGCACTTTTGTGGCACAGACAGGAGGTAATGTGTTTTGTATTGAATCAGCTTGAGATAAAAAAAAAAAGAGCACAATGTTAATGAGATTTTTTAAAGCTACTTTTAAATTCATGTTGGCAAAAGACAAATAGTCAAGACTTTTAATTTCTATAAACTTAACAGCTAGAGAACAAATAAAGCTTTATTAACTTAAATAAAAGTAGCTTTTCTGTCAAGGGCACTGTGATTTATTTTTCTTTCCATATAATGTTCTGAAGGGCTGTTCTTCTTTATGTATTGATCAGTCCATTCCAGGCTGGGTTCTAACTAAGTACTACTGAAGTTTGAAATGTCACTGAATGATTCCAGATGGGTATATTGGTCTGGGGTTAACCACCATGCCTTCCAAAGAAACCATGCTATGATCTTGATGCATGACCTTACGCCAATACGTGATCTCTTCATGATATTAGTTGGATTTTCCAAAATTTAAGATTTAAAATGAACTGAGCACATGAAGAAGTTGATGCTACACTTGGATGAATTAGT
Source organism: Ondatra zibethicus (assembly GCA_004026605.1). Taxonomy (NCBI): domain Eukaryota; kingdom Metazoa; phylum Chordata; class Mammalia; order Rodentia; family Cricetidae; genus Ondatra; species Ondatra zibethicus. The sequence continues at coordinate 67,719 of PVIU01008653.1, read as the reverse complement.
CATTCTAGGAAAGCATAAGTTCTGAAACATGGGCTAAAACTTTATGTTTCCTTCCTTCATGAGGCAACCAATTTTTTGTTTCCTTGTAATTTTCTCTGCTCACCTCTGTCATTGCATAATTATTCTGGGCTAAAATGCCTACCTGTGGTGGCTGTGACCCTTTGCAAACATTTTGTTCTCAAAGATAGGAGGTGAATATTGATTCCCAATGGATTCCAAGTGCCTGGGAGAATGTGGTGCTAAGTCCATTTGTAGATGAACTAATCAAGAGACAAACTTCAGTGAACAAGCTGGACTACTGCTACAGGGATAGCAGGGTATTTATGAGCTGATGGTGGACCCAGGCAAAGTCTACTCAAACTCTTACTAAACATATTTTTTTAAATGAACTGGGGGTACAAGGATGACTCTCATCTAGACATCTGCATTTTTAACTCACTTCTATAAATGCTGAGATTCTTTTCAAATTCCCAGATCGGATCTCCCAGCCTCTTTCTTAATGTAAAAATACGGTTCTGCTGACCACTAGCAAAATGCCTTGGCTGGATGTCCTTATTTTTTATTTTATTTTTAACAGATATGCTAATTTCAGGAATGACGCATCACAGCTCCAGCATCATTAAAACAGTGCCCCATTGCCACTCTGCAGCTTGCTGCTGAGTCAGCACCTCCACCACGGTCTCTCTCCCTCTCTCTCTCTTTTTCAGGGATTTTAATTTGGCTATAAACCTTCACTCAGAGCAGAATTGACACAGAAAGGGCTTTCTTCTCAGTGAAGGATTTTTCAAACAGGTTCTCAAAATGCACTGTTCAGTGTGCATGACCTGTTATGAGGGCCACAAGTATTCAAACAAAATTCTGAAAGGTCCTTAAGACATTGGAATTTGTGTTATCACCTGATTTCTGGCATTATATCTTAGAGGTGTCAACAGCCATATTTATTAAATTCTTTGCCTAGGAAATTGTCCTAGGCACGTTGTATTGAATAGGTGCATTCTTTCAGTCTTAGGAACTTCAAGTTCTTGATTCTGTGGAAGCTTTTCTTTTTTACGATATTCTCTTTTTCATTTCTGTCTGCTTTTGAGTTCACCTAGCTTTTTTTTTACCTTGACTATTGTAGTAAGAGACGAGAGGGCTGCATCCTGCCGCCTGGCTAGCTTAACCCCTGAAATAACCACACAGAAATTGTATTAATTAAATTACTGCCTGGCCCATTATCTCTAGCCTCTTATTGGCTAACTCTCACATCTTGATTCAACCCATTTCTAATAATCTGTGTAGCACCACAAGGTCGTGGCTTACCAGGAAAGATTCAGTATGTCTGACCTGGCAGCTCCATAGTGGCTCTCTCTGTCTCTCTTCTTTCACCCAGCATTCAGTTCTGTCCTCCCCGCCTATCTAAGTTCTGCCCTATCAAAAGGCCAAGGCAGTTTCTTTATTCAACCAATGAAAGCAACACATAGAAAGAAGGACCTCCTATACCAGACTATAATATATTCTCTCTCTCTCTCTCTCTCTCTCTCTCTCTCTCTCTCTCTCTCTCTCTGTTTGTGTGTGTGTGTAAAGACTACATGATGGAATTGGGAATGAGATTAATATCCATTTATTAGAGTCATCTCACAGTTTCCCATATGATAACTTACTTTATGAGTTATCTGTAATGTACTTTTCTTTCAATTCTAATTTTTCTTACATCTAGAAGATAACTTGAGTGAACCATCTCCAGTGCTCTCATATACACATAGTGGCTGTAACAATCCTTTGATGGACCTCTTAGGTGGATCATTTAAGGATGTTTTTTTTTTTTTCCTCAAATCTTCATAAAACATGGACTGGCAACATGGCTCACTTGGATAAAGGTACTGCCAAACCTGACCACCTGGGCTTAATCTTTGGGACTCACATGGTTGTCTTCTGGCCATCACACATGTGTTATGGTATGCTTGTACTCATACTCCATCTAATAAACGTAATAATAATAATAATAATAATGATAATAGCAATACATATAATTTCTAAACTTCATAAAATATGTCCAAAATTAATTGTTCTAATGCTTCTCTGCACATACCGCTACTCTGTATTACTCATGTTCCCTTTCTTCCATTTTGTAAGACAAAATAGTGGCTGTTTATACATGAACTCTTTGCACAATTGTTCAGGATAAGTAACTTTCGGCCAAGGTACAGAAGACTAAATAGACTAGAAAGATGGATGATAGCTCTGTAGCCTTCAGTGCTGTGTTCATGGAAAGTCTTTATCTACACTCATTTTAGAATCTCACCTCGTGCACACCTGCTGCACATCAGTACTGTGTTTTCCTCTACAGATGGAAGAGGTGAAAATAAAATGGTCTTCACCCACAAACTGTTTTAAGTCTATTATACAAAACATAATTTTCTAGGAAGATGTTCTCTATAGGCTTCTTTATTCAACAAATACCCAACTATTAAATTCCTTCCAGGTGCCATACATTCTCCTAGGATGTAGAATTTAGAATTGCAATATATATACAAGACCTGCCCTCCTGTCTCCCAGAGAAGACAATACAAAATAAGGCAGGTTGGAGACAAGCAACCTTATTTTGTCCAGTACTGTGTCCCTAGAGTGAACTACAGAGCCTGGCATGTGACTTGTACTCAACAGTTATTTAAAAACTTGAATTTAAATAATTGAGTAAAACAGTAATGGGAATGAGGAACTATTTTCATGCCAAAGTGGTCACCAAGGACAGAAGAGGTAGCTGTTCATTCTTACCACATGGGCTAGGTCAAAGTCCAATCTCATCTTGAATTTTTCCACACTATTGAAAATGTTGTGAAGGAAAGTAGCAATGGCAAACGAAGAGAGGGAATCCTAAGTTCAGTCTTGACAGACCCACATCCCACTCCAAAAAGTTAGTGTGGCCAGAGCTCAGAGACCACACAGAGGGGTGGAACAGGATTGCAAAGCTCTTACTTGCCAAGGACAAGGCTTTGCTGGCCTGCTGAGATGAAAATAGCTAGGATTTCTTTTGTCTTGTTCTTGTTCATTTTTTAACAATGATAATAAAACAGCAAAAATGTACACACTCTCTCTTTCTCTCACATGCATGCACACACACACATACTCTCTTTCTCTCTCTCTCTCACATACACACACACCAACAAAACAAATGACAAACAAACAAAAATCCCAGGCTCTCATACAGTTCAGAATGGCCTTGAACTCTTCCTGCCTCTAGAACTACAGGCATTGGCTGCTGTGTCTTACCCCTGACACTACTGGTCTTGAACGCATGTGTATTTCTTCTTCCTTTTTTGTGGACTCTATCGCGTACTAGTTTTGGTGTTCTTGTTTCCTTTCAGGGCACTATATCTGTTCTCAGTCAGTCTTCTACTTGTCATGTTACAACTCTTTACATGTTTCTCGGGTTACAGTAACAACACACAGTGAATGAAAATAAGCTTTGTGTTCTTTTATTGAGATGATATAACAATAGGCCACCCTGAGAATCCTAGCAGAAGAAAGCCACTTTCTTGAACAGCTAAAAGATGTGCCTCACAGAGCAGTTGAGAGGCCAACAGAATGCTCACAATGATGCAGGGAGCCAAAGAAATTTGATGTTCCACATTGAAAATTAACACAGTGAAAGGCACAACCAAGCCTGCCACATGCCACCCTTCTGAAGCCCGTAATGGTAGAGCAACCTTCCCCTGAGGACAGGAAGAGAACATTTTTGTATTGAGGTGCCAATCGAATCATCAGAGAAAAGTTCTAGAATCAAACGATGCACCAGCCTCTCAGAAAAGAGGCTGAGGGTTTAATTGCCCATTCATGAACCTGTAATCCCCTTACAGGGATGTTTTAGTTCCAGGGAAAGTACAGTGGCCACAAAGCCTCAGAGTAGACACGTAGGGAACAGCTTCTGAGTGATGAAGGGCGAGCGTCTGAGCCGTTCACCTGTGGCTCATGCCAGTGGCCCGAGAGTGCTTTGAATGCTGTCTGAGGAGCTCGGAAGTTTGTGATGCCCATGAGAATGCTGTCTCCTTTCCTATTGTATCAGCTGCTTTCCCATTGACGTAACAAATACCGAGCGTATCACCTGAAGAAAAGAAGGATTCATTTTGACCTATGGTTTAGGGGCGGAGCCTATCGCAGTGGGGAAATCATAACAGTGGGAGTTGGAGGTCTCATTTCCACGTTAGTCAGGAAGCAGAGAGAGACACCTGCTGGGACTCAGCTCCCAATGCCAACCCGTGGAGTTTGTCGTCCGCCTCAAGAATCTTCTCAATTCTTCACTGGATCCCCAGTAAAGTTCCGTAGGCCACTTGGCTGGTTGGGACCATAGTTGAGACACGGGCTCTGGTTTGCTAAATCTCTGTGTTGAACATTCCCTCGGTGCTCTAAACATAAGACTCATGCTACGGTTCTCAGCACCTCACAGCACTCTCCTAGAAGACTAACTTTGAATGACCCTGCAGAGATAAAGATGCAGATTCTGGAGCTTCACTCAGCCACCCAATCTGGAAGGGCCCTCTCCTCAATCTGCATCTTAAACCAAGAGTTCTGAGGAATTAGTAGCACACCAGAGCTTAAAAATCACGATGCACAAATAAACAACTCCATTATAGTCAGAAATATTCAGTAAAATTGTATAGAAGTCTAAATTTATTCCGAGATAAAGCTTAAATAGCTCAAGAAGACCTGGGGTGATGGCTTTATGGATGCAGTATTTGCCACACAAGTGGGAGGACCTGGTTTTGACATCCATCACCCACATGACCCAGATGCCAAAGCAAGTTTCTATAAGAAAGATGAGTTCCTAAAGAAAGATGAGAGGGTAGAGACTAGTGAACTGGAAGCTCACAAGCCTGCTAGCCTTGCATATGCTATGGTAAGCAAGGGACCCTGTCTCAAACCAAGAAGAAGACAGGTATACTCTGACCTCCATGGCTATAGCATGTGTATATCACTAATACAGACAGACACAGACACACACACACAGACTTAAAAATGAGAATAACTCATCTTTACTTTTTTTTATTGTGTCATTTACTTCCCTCTCTTTCCTCCTCCAACTGCTCCCATGCCCACTCCATATCAAGACAGCTTCCTTTCTCTTAAACCCAACAGTCCTATAGAAAATTATCTCACTGGAAACAGTTTCAGAGACCCATAGCCAAATACTAGACCAAGCTTGGGGAACCTTGCAGTGGGAAGAAGGACTGTAGCAGTCAGAGGTGTCACGGACACCACAAGACATCCCACAGAATCAACAAGGCTCATATAAGGGCTCACAGAGACTGAGCCAATAATCAGGGAGCCTTCATGGGATTGATTTAGGCTCTCTGCATATATCTGACGGTTGTGTAGCATGGTCTTCTTGTGGAACTAATAATAGTGGAAGCAAGGGCTATTTCTGGCTCTGTTATCTGCTTTTGGGACCTTTTCCTCCTCCTATGTTGCCTCATCCAGCCTTAATATGAGAGGAGGAGACTAGTCTCAATACAACTTGACATTCCATGGCTGGCTGATATCCATGGGAAGCCTTCCTTTTTCTGAAGAGATATGGAGGAGGAGGAGTGGATGGGGAAGTAGGGGAGATAAAAGGGAGGGACTGAAAGGAGAACAGAGGAAACTTCTGTTGGGATGTAAAAACAAAAAAAGAAATAAATAAAAAAAGAAAATCATCTTACTATTTTCTAAGGAACTCTATATATACATTCAGAGGTACTTCTAAAGGTTATGTTGACTTGAATACTAATACTATTCTCTATTTGTAATTCAGTTTTTCACTAAAAATTTAGAAGAAATGGATGATTAGCATAGATTTGGATTTTTCTTTTTTTTCTCATACACTTCAGACACACATAATAACAAAGATCTGCTATATTTGATTCAATGGAAATCATGGGAACACTGCTCCTCATTGTGGTGGTAAGAACTGGAGTGGCTCCCATAGGCTCATGTATTTGAATACTTGGTTACCATTTGGAACTCTTTGGGAAGGTTTAGGGGTGTGACCTTGCTGGAGGAGGTATATCACTGGTGGTCAGGGGTGGTCTTCGTGGTTTCAAAAGCCCATGCATTTACAGTGTATCTTTCTCTGCCTCAAGATATGAGGACTCAGCTACTGCTCTAATGCCATGCCTGCCTGCCTGCTGCCATGATCTTAGTCATGACAGTCATGGATTCTGACCCTCTGAAATTGTGAACCCTTGATAGTCTTTTTTAAGTCAGTTGCCTTGGTTATAGTATCTTCACAGGAAGAGGAAAGTAAGTTAAATATTCCTTCTTGCTTCTGTTTCCCTTAGCCCAATGGCATTCCTAAGTATAGGAAACTCTGAGAGATGGATGTTGGCCTGGGTATCCAATTCAACAGCCAACAGTGGTGCAACAAACCAGCCACAGAAATCTCAGACTCCTCAAGTAACTATCTTAGAAGCCACATATCAGAATGCAAGTAGGTTTTCCATACTGACAGTTGTATAACTTCATGTTTCTGGAGACAGTCTCCATCTTTCATGGTTATTGGCAATATCCGGTTAATCTGTAGTCTAATCAAAGAAGGGCAGTTTAGAAACTATCTTTTCTTCAGAGTCTGGAAGCAGATTATAGCTGTCATCAGTACGTCAGTACCACGAGTAACTCCTGATAATCCTGATGTCCTCTGAGCCCTTCTTTGAGACTGAAAATTATTTTGCCAACCAAAGAGTCTAAAACTGCTCTTGATCTTAAAAATTCCTATAAGCATATTTTCTTTAAATTAAAAAAATGACCTTATTGGGGTTAAAAAGTGGATATTATAGTATCTTTTTACAGGAGCAGAGAGTACACCCATCTCATAAAAAATGAACAGCAGATTTCTGATTTCTCTGTCAAAGCTGAGGCCCTATAAGTCTATACTCCTATTTTGAAAAATGGTTGCAATTCCTATTTTTACTGAATTTTCAAAGTGTATCATCTTTCTTTCATTTTTGACACATGAGTTATGTGGAGTTGTATTGTACTGGAGTGCATGCTTTTACTCCTCTGCATAGAGATTGGCACTTGTTTAAAAGGTGGCCACTTCTATAAATATTTATACCGTGCAAAATAGTCCTAGGCAAGTTAGATACTATAGCAGATGCTCTTTAAGATAGTCCTGAATGATTTATGTTACCATTAATCGGTGACCTCCTCAGATTGAATCAAGTCTGGCCTCAGATGACCAGAAGGTGACAAACGCATTGATGACAACCTTCCCAAGCTGGAGTTTCCATACTCTGGAAGATGCCAGCTGCTGTGTCATCATGACTTTCAAACAACCTTTGATGGTGCCAAATACAGAGCAACTGGGCCACTAAATGAAATTAACATCTACTGGCCTTCTAATTGAATAGCCTAGGAAGCTTGTCCTCCATACCCAGTCATCTCCTGACAACAACAGGAGGGAATGGGTTGTAATCTCCCCAAGAAAGTGTCCAGGTTTCCAGGCAGAAGCAATAGCTGCTTGATCATTAACCCTGAGCATCCATGTAGTGTAGACATTTTAGGAAGGAATGATAAAAAACTGTTTAAAGCCAATAATTCTTGGAAGTTTTGGTATTTAGTCATTAGTAATAAATATAAGCTGGACTTCTAATTTAAAACCTGAAATGTTCCAAAATATGAAACTTTTTGAGCATTAGTAAGGCATACTGATAATATCATATTGATCATATTAAATTATATTTAGGATATATATGCATATATCTATATAGTTCCTAATGTAATTTAGGATTACATTTAATATATTTTGAATATGTACATATCTAAAGAAGATACTTAGGATTGGGATCCAAGTACCAATGTGAAGTAATTCTAAATATCTTTTTTATATATGTATATATTCAAAAATATATCTTTTTTAATAATTCCAAAAATATAACTCCAGAATATCGGTCCCAAGTACTTCAAATAATTAAAGCATGTTCAACCTGTATAGAATTTTATCATCAAAGGCAAGGGGAAGACAAATAAAAGGCTCATGTTATTAGATGCAGCCAAGCTCCATGACAGAGATGAATCTCTCTAACAGTGTTGATCATGTGAAGAGTTTTGACACACGTTAGTTTTTAACAAGGTTTTAGAGGGAAGATTATGATAATGAGGCAGAGAAAAGTGACGTATCTGATACAAACATTTGACAGATGGGAAGCTGGCTGACTTTAGCGGATGGTCAGAAAGCTTGATGTCCTGTTAGTGATGGGATATGCAAGTTAAAGGAAAAGTGGAGAGACAGACGGTTTTAAGAAAGGCTTTCAGAAAAAAAAACTGAATTGTGGAGTAAAGAGAAGACTCTACCCTCAATCTGCAAAAATTGAAGCAAAAAAATTTCAAATCTTACAGAACTAAGGTGAACTAAAATCAGTGAACTAAAGGCTTATTGCAATACTTGGGGCTTATTCATAAAAACAAGTAGATATCAGTAAGAAGGACACAGCTCACCGAATTTTGACCTGCCATAGTCTCATCATCCTCCTTCAGGTTCCCAATCACCTTGGAAACCAGCAGCTTCACAGATGCAGTGTTGGTAAAAACCAGCAGTGTATCAGCCACTGGAGGGATCAAAGTCATCGGGGACTTTCCCAAGGCTCTATCACTGTTGTGTTCATCTAGTAGCATCCTTGAAATGCCCTATTTTGGGAGCTTGGTCCATTTAGTGTGACTCAGGTTTCTCTGTGCAAACAGCCCTCTCCCTGGGGTATGGGGGGAAGCATCAGCCTCCATTGTTTAACATTACAGCTCTGTAAAGTGGTGGCACAATGAAACAAACAAAAAAGAGCTGACCATGGACATCAAAGAAAAATGTGGGTCAGGAGATGTCCACAAGTGGCACTTGAAATATTCCAGCATATTTCTGGTACATGAAGAGGAGCTTATTTTCAGAATTTCTAGATTACATATTTGAAATGTGTAGTTATGAAAAAAGGGGGTTGAAGAACTCATAGCTTGGAAACTGTCACCGAAGCAGGTAAATATTGGACTTGCTGCACCAAGGCCTGAAATATGTCATTATAGATATGACTAAAAAGAACCATAGGACACTGTCTCAAAGAATTGATGGATGAAAAAAGAACAATTCCTCGCCAAATACAAATATTCAATAAAGATAACGACATTATAAAAGATCTAAATGGTTATTCTCAAGTTGCATAGTACAAAAAAACTGAAATGAAAATTTTAGTTGAAGGCACCAAAGGCTGTTGCCAACAAGCCCTGGAGTGAGAAGAGGGGGGAAATCAACAGAAGGAAACATTGACTTAAGATAGGTCAAATGAGATCATCTAGGTTGAGTAATAAAAATAGTAAAAACCTAAATGAAGAGACTTCCAACATCTGGGACACCATAAGATAAGGAAGTAAATGGGGCTATTGTTGGAAAAGGTGCAGCGGCCCCTTTGTTCCTTCCTGCCCAGCTCTGGGCCACACGGCTAGCTTAAGCCCCGAATTAACCACACAGAAATTGTATTAATTAAATTACTGCCTGGCCCATTATATCTAGCCTCTTCTTGACTAACTCTCACAACTTGCTTTAAACCATTTTTAATAATCTGTATAGCACCACAAGGTCGTGGCTTACCGGGAAAGATTCCTAACCAGCGTCAGTCTCAGGCAGGACAACCATGGCATCTGCAACACTGTCTTCTTCCCAGCATTCCGTTCTGTCTACTCTGCCTACCTGATCTGCCCTATCAAAAGGCCAAGGCAGTTTTCTTTATTCACCAATGGAAGCAACACATAGAGAGAAGGACCTCCTACACAATTTCCCCTTTTCTGTTTAAACAGAAAAGAAAGGCTTTCACTTTAACATAGTAAAATTACATATAACAAAACAGTTATCAAGCAACAACTACAGTTACCATATTTAAATCTATTTTATCTTTTATCTTAACAATGGAAAACTATAACTATCTATCAATTCTTCAACTCCATCAAAGACTCCAGAAGGATATAATATTACCTAAGTAAACAAAAAGTAAGCAACTTCCAAAACTCTAGAAGTGACAGAGACATCTCGGTGCCTGTACAGTCACCCAAAGTTTCTCTGTACCGTTGGGACATCCATCTTCAGCCTACAGGCCCACAGTATTTATCAGACTTTTCCATGAACCAGGAAATTTTAAAGACAATTTAGTCACTTTCTTCTATATCCTGCAGAATGTCTCACAGACTCTTTCATGAATCAGGAACCCCGAAAGATCATCTCACCTTTAGGCAAGTTCAGCAGTCCTCTCTCTGTGGGTTCTTCTTGTCCAGTTTATGCCACAGTCCAGGCAAGAGCAGTTTCTTGCCTAAAAGGCTAACAAACTCCATGAGGAGTCTCTTCGATGCCCATATTCCTCTTGAAGTAGCTGGTGCTGCCAGGGGCAGACATGTTTCATTGTCATGAAAAGTCCTAAGTTATTAAAATATTAAATGCCATATTCTGAGTCTTTGAAAGATATGAAGAATGCCTATCTGAAATATATCTATGCACATCTAGAAAATCTAACTAACATGACTACAAACTTAACTATTATAGAGATTATCTATTAACTTATATTTCTTAATTATACATTACATTTTTAAATGAACTACACAATCATAATACATTAGTCAAGATCAGAAATACATATACAAATAACAAAATTGACCTTAAATTTATATCAACAAAGCAAAATCCATACCAATGCAAATTATTCATATCTATATCATATCCTCCTTTAAATGTAAAAGAACATTTATAAACAATATTTGGGAATATGGGCATAGTTTTTTCTCTCCAAACTTCTTCCTGCTGTATGGGGGCGCTGTTAATCAGGACTTTCATGGTGTATCCTGTGTTCCAGGTTCATCTCAGTTGGTAGTTGAGGGAAATAATTTTCTGAAAGTGTTTATGGTGATCTTTCACGAGGCCAGGGTCCATGAAACCCCATTATTGGTCTGGAAGCAATCCACAGGTTCTCATATTCTGTGAAAACAAAAGAAGAACCTCTTTTCCAAAGCATCATATCCTTAGACCCAAATTCTGAAGTCAAGATACCTTTATAATATACATGCTGGTTTACCTTAGCAGACCACACAATGAAATGTCTCTCTGTATTTAGCTCCTTCACAGTCAGAGTTCAAAGAAAACACAATAAAATATATAATCCAGACATTCTGTGAATTTTCCATTTTTACATGGCTTATTTTTCTTTTTTTTTAATCTATGATTATCTGTACTCTGTCTCTTTAAAGACTTTACCCTTTTTTTTTTAAAGCATTAACTTTATTTCATGACTCTCTATACTCTTTTTCTTTTCTCTCCCAAGCCTACATACAGCCATCCAAACTGTGACCCATTTAGAGGTCTTTTATATTTGAATCTGTCCTATTGTGAATCTGTAATTCTTTACTATCCAGAAGCATTTCTTAAAATGTTAAGCACTTCTTAAAAACTTAAGTTGGGCCACGTAGTGGCAATACAGTACTGCCTGTTTCCTGCCCAGATTAAACCTTAATTACACTGTTATTATGGTAATTATGATAGTTCCTGCCTGAGATCAGCACAGTTCAGCATGGCTGAGCCGCTCCTGCCTCAGAGCCATTTGGTGCCCCTGAGCTGTGCACAGTTCCAGGCACAGAGCAGTCCACATTGCTATCAAGCAAGCTGTGGCACTTTACTCACAAAACCCCATTCAAATTCCCTGACTCCCGCAAGAGACAGAGGTTGTGCTGGCAGAAAGCCAGCATTTTAAAACCACTGTGACTTTTTTACTGTTGGGGCTTCTGAGTGAGGAAAAACTTTGTTCAGCACAGTGCCAGCAAACAGCAAAAACTGTGTTAAACTCTGTATTCTTTTTCAGCCAGTTTCCTCCCAACCCTAGTGGGCACAGAAACACCCAGGTCCCACAAATGTCAGTAAAATGCTTTATAGCCGGAGTTCACACTTCGGCACAGCCGAAGAAGCTGCGTTTTAAAATGGAGTGGCTTTTTTTTTTTGTTACAGCTGAATCAGGAAAATCTCTCTTAAAGCAGCTGCCCAAGCTGCCAGCAAACATCAAGAGCTGTGTTAAACTTTATATTTGTGTCTAGAATTCCCTTTAAAGCCCCCTCTCAGGTTTTACATGGAGTTAGTGGTCCACGTTGGGCAGCCAATCTATAGTAAGGGGAACTGGCCATGTCTGCCTCTTACAACAGGCTATCATTACTCATCTCATAGAACTGAAATGGAGAAAAAACATGAAGGCCCAGATGTAAGTAAGTTGGATAACATAATGAAATAAGAAATGCCTATAAAGATACAAAAAGTATCAAATAAAATAGAAAAGTCATCAATGAAATAGAAATGTGAATTTACCCATAGCAATCATCAAATAAATAGTCAGTATCTTCCCCAAGAGAACACAGACAACAAGATTTCACTAGTAAATTCTATTGAGCATTTTCTTTAAAAGTATTTTGCTTTCATTATTTTATTATCATTATAAGATAATAGTTTTATATTAAGATTATACGATATCAACTTATATAACATATATTAACTTCATTTCTCCTCTCCAGTTCCTACCTCCAAATTCTTCCATACCTCCTTGCTTTCTTTCAGATTCATAGCCTCTTTTCATTGATTCTTGATAAGTATTTCCATAAGTATTTGCAAATGCATACACATGATACTAAATATAATGTAATCAGTCTGTGTAATGTTTTAAAAGTAAGAGTAGTCTTTCATTTAACCTTTAAAATAGAGGAGGCTATACAGATACCTATTGGTTGAGAGGATATAGTGCTTTCCCAAGGATCCATATTTAGGTCCCAGCACCTACAGTGTACCTCACAACCATCTGCACCTCCAGTTCCAGGGGATCTGACACCCTCTTCTGTCTGGCATGGCACTATGTGCATGTGACGCACAAACATGCATGCAGGCAAATCACTCATACATATGAACTGAAAAATAAGTAGAATAGATTTTAAATAGAGAAAGTAATGTTTCCCAGTTCATTGTATAAAAGGCAGCTAACTATCCTGATACCAACATAAGCCAAGAACCAACTTACATTATAAATAAAGATATACAAAATTTTATCAGAATTCTACTAAGTAGGAGCTATGTACATATATATTATAAGAGACTATACACCATAAAAATTGGGACTTGCTTCTGAAAAGTAAGATTGAACTAACGAACAAACTCAATTAGTAGAACAAAACATATTAATATTGTAAGAAACCAAATTATATGACAGCAGATACAGACAAAATGATTTTAAAAGTGCTAGTGGAAAAATATATTCATTTCAGTAGTGACATTTTTATTAAATAAGAAATAATTCCATTTATACTATTACCCTAAAGAAAAAGTGTTTAGTCACATATTTAACAAAAGAAGTATAATGCTTTGTTAATGAAAATTATAAACATCAAGAGAAGAGAATAAATTTATAAGCAAATTGGTAGTCATCAAAGTTGAGAGATTTTATGTGATTTAGATGGCAGTTCTCTGTAGATTGATCTATTTATTCAGTGTAATTTATGCCAAACTTCTGGAAACCCTTTTATCAACACAGTTTGTCAAGTGATTATTAAACTCATGTGCACTCTGCAAGGTACCCAGTATAACTAAAATAATCTTTACAAAGATCGGAGAAATAATATGTCCCAATTATGAACTAACTATGAAACCAAACTTTTTAGAAGAGTGTATTTATTATATATAAAGATGTATGAATATATACAGTAATAAGTCCCTACATAGATTCATATTATCATCATTGGTTTTCAAATTGGGCTATGTATAATAAGTAATAAATAATGTAAATATATACAACAATAAGTAGCTTTCTATAGAATAATTAATCTGGACCACTGTCTCAAACCATATAGAACTTCATCTATCACAAATGATCAACTACTACAGAAAATCTAAAGTTTTAACAAACTATTAGAGGAACACATAGACATAACTATGTCTAACTTTGTATTAAGTACTATTTTTTAAATGAAAAGATAAGCTGATGAAAGAAGAAAAGGATCAACTATTTCATCAATATTCAAAACTTTTGTGGTTCAAGAGCCCTCATTAACAAAATAAAAATATAGTTTCACACCAGATATAATATTTTTTAAATCACATTCCTCAAAAGATCTAAAATCAAGGATATATAACAATCCTGGCAACTCAAGAGCACCAAGACAGGCCACCCAATTTTCTAACTTGGGGAGAGGATTTGAACAGACATCTTTACAAAGAAGATAGCATATAACCAATGAAGGATGAGAAAATTTTCAAGTTTTGGACATAGATTTGTAGTTCTTTCAAATGTGAAATAACGTTATCATGAGACTTGGCAGTTTCACTCCAGATATATCCCCAAAGACTTATCATCTATTAAAATTGTATTATATGATGTTTATATATATTCAAAACAGCATAATTCATAGCAGTAAGAAATTAGAAACAGTGGATAAATAAAATATATATTAGACAGAGAGTGGAATATTGTTCAATTATAAAAAAAGAAAAGAAAGAGTAATACATGAATGGAAACAACTCACAGGAACTCAGCTAGTTGCTATGCGATTATATTTGTCCTGGTTAGCTTTCCTCAACCCAACACAAATTACAGCTTCTTGAGAAGAGGGAACTTCAATACAGGAATTGCCTCTGTTAGATTGGCCTGTGGGCATTTTCTTGATTGATGATTGATGGAAAAGAGCCTAGCCCACTAGCAGCAGTGCCACTCCCTAGACTGACTGGTGGTTTGGGATGTACAAGAGCAAATCGGAATGGTGAAGAAGAAGAAGCCCATGAACAGCATTCCTCCACAGCCTCTGCTTTGGTTCCTGTCTCCAAGTTCCTGCCTTGAGTTCTTGTCCTGTTTTCCCTTGATGAGAGACTCTACCCTTTAATACAAGAAACTCGTTTCTCCCCAAGTTGCTTTTGGTCATGATTTTATCACAGCAGCAGCTGCTACAGTATTTATACAAAATTGCCACAGTATAAAAATAGAAAGGATGTTGGGGGCAGTGCAGGAAGTGACAGCTATCCTCAGCGATAGGTTTTCCTTTCTAGACGGATCAAAAATTAGATTGCCTAATAGCTAATGACTATCCTAAAACTTCTGAATTAAAATGGTAAAGTTTATTGTATTTGTTACCTTTATTTACTTAGTTATCTATTTATTTAGTTACTCAATGTGGTGTGTGTGAGTGTGTGTGTGTGTGTGTGTGTGTGTGTGTGTGTGCACATGCACGTGTGCACATACCTATGATGGTGTGCATAGGAAGATGATCAAAGGACATCTTGCAGAAGTCAGTTCTCTTCTTCCACCATGTGAGTTCTAAGGATCAAATTCAGGTCATCTGGTTTGGCAGTAAGCACCTTAATCTGTTAAGCCATCTTGCCAGCCCTTAGTTTTATGGCGTTTGAATTATAGTTCAATAAATCTATTATTTAAAGAGACATCTTAAGTAATACACATTGAAACTGTGGACATTGAGGGTTTTTTGTAGCAATCTGAATTCAGAAGTCAGATCAAAGCTACAAGATAATTGCCCTGGTACATGACAAAGGTGCTATGGTGAATACCATTGATAACATCCATTGCATCTTCCCCAGCCTCTAGAGAAAGTCAGCTAGATCTCATAGATCAAATTCAAATGGCAAGCATATGTGTATTACTTAACCCAAATTTCCATGTTAGAGTGGCATGTGACTCCTGAACTAGGGCAGGAAGGAAATACTCACTCCAGAGAATCACCTTTGGGATTTGTGGGTAGAATTTGGTGTGTTTGTCAGGTCGGGTGTGTGTGCGTGTGTGTGTTCCAGTTTAAAAGGCTAAAGGGGTGGAGAACCTCACCCAGGACAAAATAATCTTGCTTGCATTTCATACAAAGTTGTGTTTTTCTGTAAAGAAAGCTTTACATTATCCAGGCTAAATGACTGTGGTAGTGACTTCTAGCTGTTTCTCTCTAAAACATGTATAGAAGTTGTTTTTATGTCAGTCCAGCCCTCTTACATCACTTGAATATTTTCCTGGAAGCCTTTGCATTCTCTCCTTCCCAACACTGTCACATTTCTCATGGTACCTAAGATTTAAACTATGTAAATCCTCATCAGTGCTTGCTGCTAGAACTTCAGCCACAGGACATGTGGCTGTATCACTCACATCCCGTGTGATAGAATGTCAAAATTGTGAATCATTTGAGTCATTCCAAAGCCACTTCACCAATATTTCAGTGGCAGTTTACATCCAGGAATATATATGTTTTCTGACAAGTTAGAGGTGTAATTCATCGAGGAAATATGTCAAGATGCATATTCCTTTCTGTGGTGCCCTAAAGAGGCTTTTCATATTTTTTAGAGGTCTACTTTTCAGTCCTGGGGCATAAGACCACAGCCAAAACATTTGAGTAACCCACCAAGTTTAGTAGCTTATTTTGTGATGTTGGTGTGGTTGTTTTGCTAAGAGAGGAAATCTCTTTATGAGAGAAGTCTCAGACTGATGGACTAATCCATTCCTGAAGGCTTGTTCCCATTCTTCTTCTAAGTCGCTCCCACCAGAACACACCTTCCAATATATAAGCTTTGGGGGCACATCCAAACCAAACCCTTATCACCTTGCACCACACATGAAAGAAAATAGAGTAAGGAAAGCGGTCTACTTTGCTATGTATACCTTACCATTAGCTAGATTTTAAGTGTGTGTGTGTATAGTGTTATATTATAGGCATGGTGATTATTTGAAATCCTCAAGCATTAATTACAGCTTTCAGGCTGCAAGACTTTCCTTTTTGGAGAGTTCATGTTCAAGATGAAAACAATTTCTGTGTGACTTTTACTGAGGAGGTGTGAGCAAATGTCTGTTCGCTTCAAGTAGAACACCAACAGCACACCAAAGCAATAATTACTCTACCTGAATCTAGCTAGGTGGAGTGGTAAGTTTATTTGGTTCTTACAAGAACATGGGTGACTCAAAGGCAGATTGATTACTTGAAAACTTACCCTCAAATGAATGGCAGCTCTGGGAAGCTGTATCCCTGGTGCTTCTTGCCCAGTTTGCAGACAACACCCATAGGTTTACCGCTTTTGAAACCTTGAGAAGCCCTGTGACCCTTGTAAGGTCCTGTACTTCTTCAGCCTTGTAAGTGGCCTCAGCTTCCTTATTCTCTAGACCAGCTTGACTGTTCTAGAACTTTTGTACTTTGCTACCAGAGGTGACAATCCGCTTGCCTGTATTTCTGTGTGGTGCTTCTGAACCTCTTCTTTTCAAAGTCATAGACTTCCAGAAAACTTGAGTTTTAAAGCAGCACTTGAATCACTTACAGATACTTAGACAAGAAACAGGTGTAGGATGCTTTAATTTTTTAAAAAATTGTATTGTATGCAATGACAGTATCTCTTTGGATGTAAATTTCTCACCCCACAGATTTTTAAAGTACATTTGAATATTATAAAAATGGTGCACTGGTAACCACAACCTCTCACAGAAATTCCATTGCAATTAATAATGATGTGGACCAGCAATTGGTAAGATATTCAGAGACGCCCCAATCCTGATCAACAGACCCAGATTCAGAATTTGAACTGGATTGTGCTTCCAAAACACATAGCATTTCCAAAAGCACCAGATTGCGCTGAATGGGAGGGTGGTTAATATTTTCGTTTGAAAGTCAAGTTGTTGTCCAATGCAATAAAGGACGTTATGTAAATAGAAGCCCAAATTACACCACATTTAGTCTCCCATTTGATCTTGAAATATTTTTTAAATTGGACATGTTGGCATTAATTCTTTTCCGTGATGATGACTAATGTTATTACCACTTTGGTATCACACTCATTAAAATCTACATAATTCATATTTGCATTCATATACACATTTACCACTTCTCCATTCCAGAAATATCCCACTGAACCCTGACCAATGTGTTTGCACATTTCCACAATGCTCCTTCTGGGATCCCCAGGCACATAACAGAGCGAAGAGTTCATTAGGACCATGTCACCAGCATAGCTATAATTAAGGCTGCATCAGCAATTTCAGGGTTTATAACTCGGCTGTAAAGTTGTTCTCTGGGATGAAACTCAGCACAAAAGCTCAACCTGGGAATAGATCGTTTGCCAGATCTGGGGAGGGGGGATTGATTTGGTTGTTTATGATTCTCTGTGCTGCTCATCTGATTCTTTGTGGCATTTGAATCAGGCTATTTTATGAGCTCGGTGATCATGAAGAACTGACATTTTCACCAGTGTCTCTGTGGTCCTCACCCAGACTGTAAATATTACAGTGACTCAGCCAGTGTACCTGCTTATATTCCTTGAGTGGGGACGATACGCACAGGAATGCAGTTAACATGAAGCAGGGGTTACTCTAATTAGGTGGGAACTGTGTCAGTTCATTCAAGTAGATGCCCTGTAGTTGGCCACATATTCTTGTCAAGTACGTACTGAGGCAAACACCCTCAAATTGCCCTGGGATGTGTAATTGGTAAATCACTGCAAATGGTCAGAAAGGTTCAGGTCCAGCTCCGTTAGGAAACTGCTAACCACACTCCTAGCTGAGTTGCAGTTGATGGCTGCTTAGGGACCAGTAGATTCACTGAGAGCTTTCCAGTACCTCAATGATGACCCCACACCTGTGCACCCATGTGCACATCAGCAGCACTAATAAGACCCAGTGGAATAAATCAATACATAGAGAAGTCAATAATTAGAAGAGGAAATGAAGTTGGAAGGGGTGAGATGGCGGAACTTTGGAAAGTTGGAGGAAGACAGTCATTATGGAGTGGTTACAATCAAGATACATTGTTTATCATGTATGAATGTTCCAAAGAACAGACAAAATTAAGAAACAAAACTACCGGCCACGGGTTTCATAGTAACTGCAGGGGAAGCTTCCCAGCTGGAAGGCCCCAGAATTCTGTACATCCTTAGCCTGTTTACAATTGACTTCTCTTTTTATATTAATTTTGCTATTGGAAAATTTCATAAGTGCATAAATACATTCTGTTCAGTCCCCAAGCTCTTGTCTTCCTCCTACTGATACCAGTCTTCCCTCATAGGTATCAGTCTTTCTTCCAGATCCATGAACGTTTGTGTAAGTCCCAGCCATCTTTGGAGGCCCTGCCCCTGTGCACGCCAAACCTTGACCCCTCCCCCGAGGAAGGACAAGGCAGCCGGGCTCCTGTGCCCACCAAACCTTTACCTCTCCCCTGAGGAGGGAAGAGACAGCCCGCCAAAACCTTAACCCCTCCCCCAGTCTATTTAAAAGTCTCCATGTGGCCTTTTCTCTTTCGCTGGTGGTGGCAGTCACATTTGCTGCTTCCAGGTTTCCCTCGGGGCCATCCAAGAGCGCAGAAATCCCATTAAACCTGGACCTCCTTTAATTCGGCTCATTCTCATTTGGCTTGATTGGGATTTTTGCTTTGGCAGAGAGGTTGCGTTAAGAAAATTCCTAACAGTTTGGTTTTGTTTTACGACTCATTTAGTTTAGCTGGGCAGTCTGTGTGAACATTAAGATGGAACTATCTATTGGAACTTGGTGGGGATCCTCAGCGAGTCTACAACTCAAGATAATAATTACCCCATTATTTGAATATATCTATAGCAAATAGTCTATCAGTGAAGGCTGGGCTTCCTTATCCAATCCTTCATCCAGTCCTGACTGTTGCCTGACTTTCGGGGAGATTTGTTCGTCTGTACTTGGGGGAAGGGGCAAAGATTAAGAAAGAAATAGGCAAGAGACAACAGATAGAATTGGGAGGGCATCCAGGGCATACTGTGATCTGCCTAAGTTTATTACTCTGAATTCTTATATACTCAAATCCAAAAGAGAGGGGAAGGCAAAAACAAACAAACAAACAAACAAACAAAAAAAAAAAACAAAAAACGTCTTTACTATAAAACAAGGAACAAAGAAAGTGATTTCCTCCACACTTCTCCAAACATAAAGTAACCATACCCAAGAACAAAATATCCTTTTGTCTAGGCAGCACATACTGTAGCCACACCTTAGGTCAAAACATCCTGTGGTATAACCTTGAAGGAGCAAGAAAAGATCTGAACTCTCTGACCTTTAGTCGAAGTGGAGTAAATTCACTTCTGTGGGCTCCAACACCCAACCCAGTCCAGGCCTCTGCAGTTGCTGTAAGATCGTGGTTGCAAAGGTTGTGTTTTGGCCAGGAGATGACATTTCTTGGCCTTCTCCCTGTCTTCTGATTCTTATTTTCTTTCTACCCCCTTTACCTAAGACATTCCCAGAATCTTTGAGATGATCCTATAAATGTCTTATCTATGTCTATCACTTACTGTCAAACACCCTGTACAGCCATGAGTCTCTGCACTTACCTCTGTTCACTGGAAAGAAATGCTTCTATGACTTAGGCTAGAAGGAATGTGTGTCTATAAATATACAGAAGACAGTCTGATGCTGTGTCAGTTTGTTAAACTAAATAGTATTCAGTTCCTCCCTAGGGCCTGTGATATCCTTGGTCCCATTCTTTGGTTTTTATTGTATTTTTTGTGAACATTTTTCGTACCAGGCATGTTTTTCTTTGTCCTGTGAAGCAGATCACAAATCCAATCAGACAGCAGTTGGTGGACTCCATAATAGTACCTTCATTCTTACACAGTGTATACATCTTACCTGGTTGCTCTTCTTAAGATCATAGATTCCAGACTGCTTAAAACTGTTGATGACTTTTCTCCCCAGCAGCCTGCACAGCACCTCTGGACCTATGAAAGTTATCTAGCAGAAAGGAGACTTCTAGGCAGTCCCAGTAGGATGTCTCTATGTCATGTATCCAAAGTGCTCTTACCCTCACCTTCTCCTTTGCAGATGTTGCCATCTTGAGACACCTGACTATAGTCCTCAAGAATGGAACAGGAGTTTACTCCCAGTTGTAGTCAATTTGTGGTTAGATACATTGTCATATTTGCTACAAGTTTAAATGCAGTCTTAGTCAGTTATCCAAACAGTTAGAATGCCATGCTTTTTTCAGTGAGGGATTGACTGTTAATGACATGTTTAATAATTACAAACTGAAACTGCAGCAAAATGAAATAGGATTCAAGCATTCTTCTACTTCTTTTAATGTGTCTGGCTTTAGACAAATGACTTAACACCATTAAGCTTCCATTTCTCATTCATAATATATAGATGCCTACAAGGAATCGGGTAAAGTATAAATTTTGACAGCCCTGAGAAGCGTAGCACTTAACGACATAGTGGCTATTATGTCAACTTGTATTTGGCCTAATTGGAATGGCTTTTTAATTTGTCATCTATCATTTGTTTATTCACTCATTTTCTCATCGAGTTGCTTCTACTGTGACAGACACTCTGATGTGATGTTGGAGAATATGCAGATCTGGATGGCTAGAATCCCTTCATTTTTTTTTTAAATACAACTCTAATGAAAGAGACAGAAAAGTGATTGGATCAATAAAACATTCATGAATTTGGACACGTGCTAAGAAGGAAACAGGTACCAGATTAAGAAGGAGACTAACAACCAGGAGATCAAAATGAGTCTCAATTCTCAACATCCAGGGAAGCCTTCAAGGAGAAGGTGTGTATAACACTGATGATATGTAACATCCAAGTATATTTTCCAGGAGAAAGTGCGTATAATGCTGATGACATGTAGCATCCAGGGAAGCCTTCTAGGAGAAGGTATGTATAATGCTGATGACATGTAGAATCCAGGTATGTCTTCCAGGAGAAGGTGTGTAAGAAGACCCACTCAGGACAAAGATGTAGGGCCAGCAGGAGCCTGCAGTGGAAGTGCTTGTGATGCTCAAGAAGAACGATTTGCTGGGCCACAGGGAAGGTCAGGGCTGTCTGAATCTTCAGGTTCTTTCTCACCCAATAACCCGAGAAAATAACCAACAGTTCCGAGAGCAAGAAGGCATTCCTTTTGATGACAGCTGAATGAATGATCCAGGGAAACTCAGACTCTAAGGGTGCCTTCTTCTTGATGGCTCTGGGTGTGAAGTCTTTATTAGGAATGGTCTGTGAGGGAGTGTGATACTCATGCTGCCAACAGAACTCCTCATGGGAAGGGGAGGGAACAGACCTCCAGCAGCCCAGGCACCATAATTTGGGCATAGTTGCATTTGTCTGGTATTGTTATTATGAAACCAAGTAGGCTGGAGTTTAAAATGGCATTCAGATCTGGACACTCCTGTTTGAAGTCCCCTGTGGTAACAGGGTAGGTATATGTGATGCCTCTGTATTGGGAACGTGAGATCATGGGGTTTCAGTATCCAGGTTTTAACTTTTGTGTCCAGGAGTCATCTGACTGGCAGGGTGACAGCAATCAGTATTTTAGGGACTTAAGCTGGAGAGAATAAAATAATAAGAATAGCTTGGAGAGGGAAAGGGCGGGGGAGTAACAGCAGCTTTTCATTCATGAAAGGAACTTCCACCTGTTTGAGGTGTGATGAACAGCTCAGTCGAGATGGTGGAATGGGGCATTAGGGTTTAAATACAGAAGGACTTCCCATAGACTCCCCCTTAAGTATTCTATATTTAATTTCCTGCTGTCCGTGCTGGCTGGGAAAGTTGTGGAAACTTTACGAGGTGGGAAAAGTAGGTTACTGGGGGAGGGCACTTGAGAGTTGGTTGTCCACCAGTCTCCCACACACTTTCTGTCTGCCATCAAGTGAACATCTCATAGGCTCCTGCCTCCATGATGTTCTGTCCAAGTACATGGGGTGGTGGGGGGAGAGATGGTAGATTGGCTGCCTTAAAACAGTGAACCAAACACAGCAGGATCCTCTCTTCCAGTTCTTTCAGTTCAGCTGTGATTAAACTCACTCCAGAGTCATATTCTTCAAGAAGCATATCTCAAGTTGGTCAGTGAAAGCTGTTTTAAAGAAAGACGAGGGTGACACTGATTGAGAGGGCTTTCAGTAAACAACCATGTCTGGAACTGTCTGTGAGACGCTTGGAGATGTAAGACAGTGTCATCAGTGTACAGAAGAGGGCAGGAGGTGGTGCTAACAAGGGTCTCACTTGGTGAAAGTTGTTTCTGATGGCAGAACCATTCAAGACTTTGGTCCTACAATTTGAAAACACATATGGTATCATCAGTCATAATCCCACCAGGTTGTAACCTGTTCACATCCAGGGAAATAGGGTGCTATATCTCCCCTGCACACCTCCCTGTATGAAATACCACATTTGGTGCTTTTAAAAAATTTAAAAAGACAGGGACAAGATTGCCATATCTTCCTTATTTCCTCCTCTCTAGATACAAAATACTTTTAGACTTGTTAGATCACAGTCTTTCTAAACAACCTTCAGAACTTAATTTGAGTGCCTCAGTATCACAAAGTGAAGATGGAATTCAAATTTTCCCTAGAATTTTTTTTGGCAAGTATCATGTTACTTTAGCTTAGTGGTTTTTGTTTGTTTGTTTGTTTTTGTTTTTTCATTGTAAAAACAACACTGAGGGTGTTGTTTTCTTTTTTTCTTTTCTTTTTTTCCTCTGGTTGTGCTATTAGATTATTAAATCATAATGTAGGAACAAGCAATTGGCTGTTGCTTTCTTTAAGGACTTCTTGTTTCCAATTCCATACTTAAGGAGCACAGGAAATGCATTCTCTGTAAATTGTTCAAAGTAATATCATCTGGTCTTCATCTTCTTGAGTTACTCTCCAGATGCTGCAGTTATTATCCTCAAATAAAGAAGCTGATGATACGTAGGACACGTACCTTCTCTTAGATTATGTTGTAGACTCAGTTAAGATCTTGAAGAGAGGCTCACCCATGGAGTCTTTTAGGCCATAGCCTTCACTTGTGGTTGATTCACCTTGTTTCTTTACCTGTGTGTTTCTGTAAATGCAAAGAAATTATACGCATGGTTAAATGTCAGAAGATTTTGATTTACCTGGTGCACGCCAAATTGCCGCACTCACATGCTGTTGTTTCTCACTAAAAACATTTAGTTATAGATTCATGGAGGATAGGCTGTGAATTAGATAGGGAAGACCTGGTAAACTCACAGCAAGTGAGAGATAAAGGATGGTGTGTGAGGAAAGGGCCTCCTCACCTTCAGGCAGGTTTTGTTTGGACAACTTGTATCTGACCAAGACATTTGCTGATTTAACACAGAAACAGGGTTTTGCACATTTTGAAAACTCACATGGTTGGCAAAAATCAGCAAGAATTGAGTTCTCCATGTTTCTGGTGGATGTGCCTGTCTTCCTTCTTTGGTAAGATCCCTGCCACTGCCTAGTTTTCTTGAAATCCGATATGATTCAGCCATTTTTAACACTGCCTGCCCTCCGTAACCTCAAGTGTGCAGTCACCAGGACAGTGACAATGCCCATGTGGGAGAAGGTGGCTTCTATCTAGTCCTCAGGTACCCTTTGCTCATTCCCGTGCTTGTGTGCCTTCTTCCTTCTGTAGAATGGCTTAGGTCTAATGAATTTCTTCAGAAACTACCAGAACAGAGCCGAAGTGATGGGATTTCACTTCTGAACTTGGATCATAAAATGTGGAGGCTTCCTTCTGCCTTCTCTGCTTGCTTGCTTTCATGATGCAAGCTGACAAGTGAAAGAGGCATAAAAGTGAGGGCCTGCTGCAAGAACTGATGAAGAACCCAGGCTCCACATCGAGCAGCCTAGGAATAGAATCTAAGCCAAAGTCACAAGAGTGAGCCTGTCTTTCCTTCCCCCTAGAGAGTGTAGAGAAAAGCCTCAGTTCTGACTCACTCCTTAGCTACATCCCTACTAGAAAGCATAGCATACCTAGAAAGCAGCAGGCCTATGCAAATTGAGCCTAGATCCTTGGCTTTGAGAAACTGTGTATTGCTTTATATTATGAAATTTTATTCCTAGCCATTAGATAACAATATATAAACAATATGCCTTGCTTCAGAAAAGGCAGCTCATAGAAAAGAACACAAAGACATTTCCTTAAGGAAAACTATGAACTTGGCTCCTCCTTTGTCTATAGTTTTAATAAAGGTTGTTATCAGAGTTCCTCAGCCACTGTGGCATGAATTAAGGGTGACTCGTGGTGGGTGAGTCAACAATTGTAGACTCTGACCTACTAATATGTTGTTTGTATGAAAATTGTCTGTTCAAAGTCCAGTCCTGTGGCACAGGACCTTTGGGGTTATAATGGAGCTAAAAGTTTCCTGTCATCTAGTGACACTGTAGCCAGCGTAAAACAGCAGCATATAAGACATGAGTACCAACACGCCCACTGCAGTGTCTGTTGCATAGAGGCAGAGCATATGCGGTTAGTACAAACTTTTGAGAGTGATAATAAAAGACTATATTAATGGTTTGTATGTTTATTATATGCCTTCATTCACTTGCTCTAAGCACGTATTGGACTTAACACAGTGTTTCCTATAATCCAGCATGCATGTTGCCAGAAGTCATCTCATAACCTAGTATCCATATTGACCCCCTCTTGAGTACATCCAGCACTCATACTGAGATACCGGCCTATACCCTCTAAGTGGAAGTGAGTCTGTGCTGTGAGGCCCACCTAATGTCACAGGCCTCATCACTGTGCCAGGAACTAAGCAACACATACCCACACGATTATCTCAATTTCTCAGTCCCTTCAGATACACTTTCAAATGTTCTAATTATCAAAAATAAGTCATACTCAAACAGAATGTTACTGGCTATGACCAGCTCCCATGGTGCCTGACTAGAAGTGTGGCAGACACCAAAAACAAGTTTCTTTTGCACCAGTTCAGAGAAGGGGGGTTTCAATATTCATCGAAAACACTGGGGACCAGTCTAATGGAGGATACAATGAGAATGACGGGACTAAATCATGGTAAAGATTATGTGAGACATAAAAGCCATTCTTGACTAATAAGTTGTGTAACCCTTAGAGCACTATTGGCTATCTGGTTCTCAGTGGGAAAACGGGTCCCATTCATGGCTCTATTTAGTGAGTTTTGTGTTTACATCCTCCATGGCATTGTGCTGTGTGTGGAGATGAATGTGTTAGAGTGCTGTGGGGCGTCCTTAGTTCCTGAGGTTGTGACATTTAGGTTCTAAATGCTACACACAATACACTAGTATTTGGTTCAAAATGTGTTAACAGCTTAACATATTCAAATATCAGAAATGGGAATTTGGGGCACTTAGCGCTAAGGTTCTTACTTGGCTGCTGGTTTAGTGCTTGATGGCTTCATGCTTCAGCCTCCTGAGTGCTAGGATTATGAGACTGTACCACCAAATTGGGCAAATATTTATTTCACTTTGCCTTGTTCGTGCAGTTCTGGGAATAGAGCCTAGAGTCTTATACTTGCTAGAGAAGCCTTCTACCCAGACCTGTATCCAGCTGCCTAACATTCTTATTGACAAACACATATACATATTTTAATGTGTGTTTTCAAGGAATGTCTAACACATTTCTTTACATAAGCCTTGTACTTTTGAGACTCTTACATAAAGCATACTGCTCTGTGTACTGTATACATTTGTTAGCAATTTCAGCCAATTCAGTTTGGATTTTAGTAGTAGTGTCATGTTTTATAGATGTTGTTTATATTTTATGCATATGATGGCAATAACTATGGGTTAGACTGAATTGAAAATGGAAAGAAATATAATTTATGTCTGGGTCCAGGAGGTTCACAGATAAAACAATAAATCTTCAAAGCCAGGTTTATTATGAACTGACTCGATCCTCCCAAGTAATTATTCCATCATCGAAACATAGCAATATTCAATACATTTGACTTGAGGGGTATGTGTGTAGTCTTAGCATCAATCGATAACACCACCTACCTCCTTGCTTCAGGTGAAAATGTTGGTTTGGGAGGCTTTTAGCTGTCCAAAAAGAGATTCACTGAATAATTCTTGCCCAAGTTCACCTTTTCAAGTTTTCCTGGGACCACTCATTGTGCATCAAGTGTGAGGAGTAGATCAAAGGTTAATGATACTTAATTGGACTTCATTAAGTGGTAATATAAGTTCTGGAGCTCCTCATTACATCCCAGGATTGGACAGCAGTGTCATAACATCAAGAAATAATGAACTAGAAGCCATGCATTATCATGCACTGGAACACTCCAGCCGCTTACTATGTTTCAGATATATTGTCTCCACTGAGGTATAAAGTGAGGTGCATATTAATATCTTGGTCAAGTTCCAGCTTTGAGAAGACCGTATTTTCATATCATAAAGACTTTCTGATTGGAACTGTTAGGATTTAGAAGATGATTGGAGGCTGTTTATCTTTTATTATTATTTATTAGCTACCCTCAGTCACAAGAGACAAGGTTATGTGATCATTCCCCTGGGGGTGTGCAGTCTATTTGAAACAGTTTCCTTTCCCTGAATCTCTTTTGAATTTAGGGACTGTCTATCCCCTCATTTCTTTGGTTGGCAATTTCTAGCCCACTAAATGAAAATAATATATTTGCAAGTAAGCATAGTCTATTTCCTGCATTTCTCATTCTGATTCTAGGATGGGAACCCATGCATACAAAACAGTAGTAACTGCTATTACCGTGTCAAGGAGAACGAATGCACAAGTGTGTAGTATAATGTCATGTGCTTCAGAGATAACCACAAGGATGGGATAATGAGCTGACCCTGGTCTTGTGCAGCACACAGCTAATACACTAAAAAAGATACTGCCCTTCATCACAATTGGATGTAATTAGCCCTAATCCGTAACCCAAGCAGAGAGCTCAAGCTGCCTATCCAAACACTAACATTAAACTGCTTCTGTCTGAGATGCCAGCATGGCGTGTCACATTGCTGTGCCTGAGAGACGAACTGGGCTGTGTTCTCCCTTCAGTTTCCTGTGAATAAACGAGTAAATGATAAAGTCAACAGTTTGTAATGATTCAGATGATTGATGGGATACGGTAAAAGATCACATGACTCTCATCTGAAAACAAGTATTGTCTTTGTTGATCTTTGCAGGGGGAAAGGCATAAAAATTCCTAGAACCCATATTTTAGGAACGCCATAAATATAAGGTATATCAACGCATTTTTCTCATTTAAGCTGTTAATCTCTGCATGTTAAATGCTATTTTTGTCCCATTTATTTCAAATGAATAAATTTTAGTCCTATTATGTGACAGGAAATAGGTCTAGACAGTGCTCACATTAAAAAAGCCCAGTTCTTGTCTGAAACCGAGTAAGAGGTAGTTTCTTTTGGAGCTGTTATATTCTTTAGGATCAAACTCCAGGAGCACAGATTTAGGGTACCCCAATTTCCACATTACAATGTGGAAGTATTTTACAGGACTTTTTTTAAAAAATAGTTTTGCAGAACAAAGAGGCAGTTTAAAATACATTGGTGGGTGCACCAGAGAAGCAAATACATTTTGGTGGGGGAAGCTTTGTTATAGCATGTCCAGCATGCTCTCTGATGACATACTTTAGCTATTTTGTTGGTGGAAGCTATTCTTCTGCTAAATTAGTAGCTTTTGAGAGCTTTTTAAATTTATTATTACAAGGCTTTAGTTCAGATACAGAGTGGGGCATGGATGGCTGTTTGAGAAGACTAAAACAAGCTCAAGTTAAAGTAATTAGACTCAGAGCCTACCAAATCCCACTCTCTCCACAGTACTGGTTTCCACAAATCTCTCATTCTCTGCAGACATAAAAACTCCTTCCAGGAGCATTTCTTGTTCACAACCAGGCATAGGTTCTCTTCATGGATCTTCATTCAAAATGGCCATCCAAGTGTCTTTCTCTCCGGATGAAGCTCTCAGGCTTTTGGGGAAAGCATACTTCTGCCCCAGCACCCTGGGTGTGTCTCTGAGGGACTTGAGTCTCCCGGGAGCATAGGAGAGGGGTATCCTCGAAGAAGTTTGAATGTTCCCTAAAAAAGTCACAGGGAGGTCAGAGAAAGAGAGAATATGACAAGGACCTTTTCTGATAAAGCAAATCATTTATTTCTGTGAGTTCAGAGGCTGCTTATCACAGAAGGACTTAGTAGCTGGTAAATGCAGAGTCTGGCAGCCCTGGAGGGAAAGGGAAGGACTAGAAACCAGGGGTACCGCCAGCCTGTCTTTTCCAGTCCTTGAAATTCTCATTGCACTTTTGTAGCTTGCTAGCTTGGGGATCCTTTGTACTATTATTTCCCTATTTCATCACACATTCATTTACCTTAAAGGACTGTCTACATATATGGAATACCAGCATCTGATATTTAATGTAAATAAAAAAACTTTTAAAAGAACCTAAATTAAGATAAAATAAGGTTCTAATTCAGAGTTGTTCTAAGCAGGAGTTGCCAGGCAAAAAGTTGTGCTTTTCAAATAGGGTGGGTGAATAGACGTTAGTAAGGAGATCTCAAACAGGATCCTTTCTCCCTGGAAATGAAGTTGGAAAGTGACGTTCTCATCATTAACTCACAGTCTCCTGTGCCTTCTCCCACCCACTGAATTTCCTGTCTAATATTATCTTGAGTTTCTCCTAGTGTGCAACCCCGCTACTTAAGAATAATTATTAGACTTCATAAAGATTTTGAATTTTGTAGTAGGGGGTCGCTAGAAACTGTTGGTGAATCTTAAACACTTCAATGGTATTCTCTTACAATTCTTGCCTGGAAATTTCTGGTTTAGCCTGAAGATGTCTTTCTGTCTTCATGTACTACTTGACACGTCCCAGTAATTTGTGCTGTGAAGCTTAACTCAGCTTCTTGCACTGAAATAATAACAATGAACTGTTGAAACCCTTGCTAAGATGAACCCTGAGATGGAGATGAGGACTTCCTCTCCTTTCCAGCATAGCACCCCTTCATCTCTTGCATGTGGACAGGCACACAGTAGGTGCTCAGTGAATATGTCACATGTTGATAAGTGGTCACATGTGTTGTGCTTGTGATGCACGTAATGGCCTCCACCATGGTTCTTTCGGTTTTGAAACTCATATATCTGGTGCATTGAATTCTCTATACTGAAAGAAAATAGGCCCTGCATGGCCCACAGAGTCATCTTCCTGTCTTTATTATACACTTCTCAGAAGCCGTCAGCAGTGTCAATCATCAAAGTCCTGGGGCTTCAGTTCCTCCTTTCTTGATTTAACAGAAATATTAAGCTTTTCCTGAGTTGGCCTTTTGTAAATTTATTTCCTTTGCTGAGAACAATCTCTGTCTCAGCGTTGCCTGGATCTGGAAATAATTATTGCTTATCCTATGAGCCTCCCTAAGTGTCTCCTTCACTTCCTTCCTCACTGGGGCGCCTAACCTGCCTGGTCCATGCCCGCTGCTTTCTTGCTCCCCTTCGATTCACTCCTTCAGCTCTTTTTCTAGGTAAGCAAGATATTTAAATTGCTTTCAGCTCCTAAGACAACTCAAGCTTTTGAGAACAGCCGGTGCAACTCCCCACCCCACACATACACACAGCACTATCGGTTGGCATATCAAAGCACACCATGAGGCTATCCCACAGATGATGCTCTGGGAGTCACGTGTGTTTCTTGCCTCTGTGGATAATTAGCAGATTCTTAAAAACTTGTGAATGTGTGAAAACAATGAGGCAAGCCAGTTTGCTATCCCTAAATGCTCACCCCCTGCTACATTCTTTACTGTGCTTCACACCAAACTTCAGAGGAGAACTGGAGCCCTGAGTGCTGCGCTGGATTCATTCTAGCTGATTTTATTCAGTGTGAATATAAAATAAATAAATAAAATCCACCACAGCCTTTTGGATTACTCCACACATAACTTGGTATGATTTTCTGTTCATCAGTAACCTATCAAGGTACCTTTAGAACTCCTGTTAATGGGACAAAACACACAGAAGTCTACCATAAATGCAAGGATCAGTGGATTAGCAGAAAGGGGGTTGCAAACAGATAACACAATGCAAAGCTACAGTATAGAAGACTTTGACACATGCTTTCTGGTCCTTCTTACCCCTAGTCAAAGGCTACATTAGGCTTCTGGCTTTACACATTAGCTTTGTCTGTTTTTGTTTTTTTGTTTGTTTTCTAACTTTACACAATGATATTATATAATATGACTTCATCAATTCTATAGAGTATTTGTGAACGTGGTTTTGTGGGATGGTGTAGCTCAGCATTGCATGGCATGGTTACAGGGACATGTTTAGAGGCCCCCTGTAGTACTGTTTTTCCAATTGGAGTTCTTGATAGTAACAGTCTCCTGAACTTTCCGTCCATATTTCAGGAGTGTGTCCAAGTTAACATGAGATACTTAGGATGTGTTAAATCAGATTACCCAAAGCAACCTGGGGTAAAATGGTTTATTTCATTTTATAGCTTGTAGTCAATGATTCGGGGAATCATTGCAGAGGCCATGGAGGAAGACTGCTTATGAAGGCTTCCATGGCTTGTTCAGCTTGCTCTCTTAGGTAAACCACGACCTGTCCAGTGAGGACACTATCCACAGCAGGCTGGAATTTCTTACATCAGTAACTAATTAAGAAAATCCACCACAAGATAATCTGGGGAAGGATTTAGGCTTCTCACGTGCAAAGCACTGTGTTGCATTAGTAAAAAATGCCACGTAGTTTTCCTACCTGTTTAGGTTTGTTCTTGGGCCAAGAAGAGTAAGCAACAATCCTTGACTTAACTTCTTCCAAGTACTTGGTTCTGTCAATCTTTTTAATTTTCACCATTGCAATGAGTATTGTGGGCACATTGTGGGTTTGATTTGTGTTTCATTAAGTAATAAAATTGAGCGCTTACTCCTGTGATTACTCATGTAATTACAGGCTGTTGGAATATGACGGTTTGCGGTTGCTGTTTCAATCTTCCCTATTTTTCTACTGGATGATCTTGCTCTGTCTTTTTCTTCTTTATTACATTTATTGTTTACTTGTGGATGGGTATGAGAGTGCAAGTGGGCACACACATGCCCTGGCAAGCGTGTGAGTGTTAGAGGACAGCTTGCATGTTGCTCTCCTTCAACCATGTCCAGAGGGTAGGATGAAGGTGGTCAGGCTAGGGGTGAAGTACTTTTACCCACTGAGTCATCTCATTAGCCCTTGCTGTGTCTTACTAGAGTACAAAAGGTCCTTTGTTAGTTGTTTTGCCTGTTCTATTTTGTGGGTTTCTTTATTTTCTTTTTTTATTAGATTTTTTAATTTTATTTTTTATTGATTTTTGTTGAGCTCTACATTTTTCTCTGCTCCCCCCTGCCTCTCCCCTCCCCTTTCAACCCTTCCCAAAGGTCCCCATGCTCCCAATTTACTCAGGAGATCTTGTCTTTTTCTACTTTCCATGTAGATTAGATCTATGTAAGTCTCTCTTAGTGCCCTCATTGTTGTCAAAGTTCTCTGGGATTGTGGTTTGTGGGCTGGCTTTCTTCGCTTTATGTTTAAAACAATCCAAGTTCCCACTCCCTCCCCTCCTCCCATTCCTTCCACTCAGCCTCCCACCATACCCCTATCCAATCCTCAGAGAGGGTAAGGCACACTGCTTTGTGGAAGGTCCAAGGCCCTCCCTACTATATCTAGGCTGAGAAAGGTATACATCCAAAGAGGATAGGTTCCCAAAAAGCCAGTACATGCAGTAGAGACAAATCTTGGTGCCACTGCCAGTGGCCTCTCAGTCTGCCCCAACCATGCAACTGTCAATCACATTCAGAGGGACTAGTTTGGTCCTATGCTTGTTCCTTCCCAGTACAGCTGGAGCTAATGAGCTCCCATTAGCTCAGGTAGACTGTTTCAGTGGGTGAACCCATCATGGTCTTGGCCTCTTTGTTCATATTCTCATTCCTTCCACTCTTCAACTGGACTTTGGGAACTCAGCCCAGTGCTCCGATGCGGATCTCTGCCTCTGTTTCCATCAGTTGCTTGATGAAGGTTCTATGGTGATATTTAAGATAGTCATCAGTCTGACTACAGGGCAAATCAAGATTAGACCCCCTCTCCTCTATTGCTTAGGGTCTTAGCTGGGGTCATCCTTGTGGATTCCTAGGAATTTCTCTAGAGCCAGGTTTCTGCTAAGCCTATAATGACTCTCTCAGTCAA
This sequence comes from Ondatra zibethicus, assembly GCA_004026605.1. NCBI lineage: Eukaryota > Metazoa > Chordata > Mammalia > Rodentia > Cricetidae > Ondatra > Ondatra zibethicus. Next base: position 34,804 of record PVIU01008653.1, on the reverse strand, counting down.
GATATCTCCTTCCTTACTCTCATCTCCGTCCTTCCTCTATCTCGACTATCCTCAAGTTCTCCTCAACCCTCCCTTTCTTCCCTCCTCTTCCCCTCCCATTCTCCCTTCTCCCCCGACACCCATGCTCCCAATTTTGTCAGGTGATCTTGTCTGTTTCCAATTTCCAGGTGGATCTATATATGTTTGTGGGGAGTTCGCCTTATTACTTAGCTTCTCTAGGATCATGAACTATACGCTCAATATTCTTTGATTATAGTTAGTATCCACTTATGGGTGAGTACATACCATAGTCATCTTTTTGGGTCTGTGTTACCTCACTCAGGATAGTGTTTTCTAATTCCATCCATTTGCAAGCAAAATTCAAGATGTCATTGATTTTTACTACTGAGTAGTACTCTAATATGTAAATGTGCCACATTTTCTTTATCCATTCTTCGGTTGAGGGGCATCTAGGTTGTTTCCAGGTTCTGGCTATTACAAATAATGCTGCTATGAACATAGTTGAACAAATACCTTTGGAGTATAATTATTTTCTTAAGGGTGTGCATTTCTTTTGCTTTTCTGTTGAACAGAAAAAAATTTTAACTTTAATGTTATTGGTTTTATAACTGTGTTTGACATCTTGTTAGGGAAGCTAAATTAAGTGGCTAAATCCCAGACTAACTAACATTCTTGGAAAACAGTAGGAAAAGTCTTACAAGGTTGGTTCTCTTGTCACACTGAATTGTCATTTGTCTTTAAAATTCTTTTAGTGGGTTTTTCCACTTCTTATCTATTCTTCAGGTTTTAAGTTTTTGACTTGTATTCTTTTCTATGGAACATTTTAACTATTATCTCTCTGTGCACATAATATAAGCATCTGTTGTATAAATATATGTACTTCCACTGGAAGATATTACCTTGCAATTTTATTCTTTAATTTGTTTTACTTCTTACATTTCATTTGTGTACTGTGTGTATACTGTACGCACATCATTCCTCCCTCTTTCAGGCCCTCCCATAGCTCACTTGCTTTCTTTTAAATCATGCCTTGATTTTGTTGTGAAATATTTGATTACACTGTGTAAATATATGTCACTGTGATTGGTTTATTAAAGAGTTGAACAGCAATAGCTAGGCAGAATTTCCAGGCACAGAGGATGCTGGGAAGAAAAAAGGCAAAGTCAACAGCCAGACACAAAACGTAGGAAAGCAGCATGGGCAGTACAGAGTAAAAAGATAATGAAGACACAAGGCAGAAAGTAAATGAACAGAAGTGGGTTAATTTAAATTAGAAGAGCTAGTTAGAAACAAGCCTGTGATATCAGCTGAGCTTTCATGTGGTTATTTGGGAGCTGGCAGGTGGAACAGAGAAAGACTAGTTACATGATTGGATTACTATATATACATATATTCATATATATATATATATATATATACATGAAGAAATTTATAAATACAACCAGCTGAGTCCATTTACTTATAATTGGAGTTTTATTTATATTTGGGCTTGACCACTTAGGACTGGAATAAAAATTAGAGGGTTCATCCTTGAGATAGATAGATGATTCCATTATTCACAATCATTAATTGCTCATATCTCTTTATCTAGAAGTGGGGCCTTGTGAGATTTCCAATTTATCTTCTTCATTGTTTACTTGAGTCTCACCATCTCATATATATATGTGTGTGTGTGTGTGTGTGTGTGTGTGTGTGTGTGTGTGTATAGTGTTTTCTGAAGCAACCCAGGTTCTTGTAAATAGTGTTTTGTGTTTCCCTTCACAATTTGGTCTAACTGACTTAGGCAGGTGACTGCATTTTCTTAAGTCAGAATTCCTTTCTCTTGCACTGAAGACAACTTTGTGGTGGAAGAAAGATGGCGGCTTTGGGATGGCATCCAGCATTTGACGTGAGGCTCTGCTGGTTCAAGCATGGTCTCATGCCTTGCCCTTTTGCTTCCTTAATGGATTTGTGTGCCATGGGATGGAGAGGGTTTGTGACCATTACTGGCTCTCTATGTTCAGACTCTGGCCATCAGCTCTAGACAGTGAGATTCAGGTTGGATATATGCTAATGATTGAGTTATCCAGGACTGACTTATAGAAGTCATCTCTGGTGAGCAGAATAAATTTTTGGAATATAAGATTACAGGATGGAAGATTTTGCTAAGTGCAGATTATGTGTTGTTCACTATCATATTCCCACGGACCACATACATAAATGCTCAACAAATGTTGGCTTACGAAAAGAAAGGCTGTAGTAGGCATTGTGGTTAGCATGCTCTCAACCTGTCCTTGGCCTTCACCCTTCAGCATGCTTGTCCACATGCTGGTGTTCCTGGCATACAACATGTATCCTAAGCGAGAAACATGTTTAAATTTTTTCTTCAAACTTAGCTTTAATGAAGCTTGAACCCATTCCTGCTCTTCTTGCCTCTTTTCCATAGATTCCTGTTCTTGAAATGCTGGCTTAGATGTCTGTGCATGACTGGAGAGATTATTTAGTTGATGAAGTATTTGCCTTGCACATACGAAGATATAAATTCCTTCTCCAGAATACACACTTTTAAAATCCAAAATGAAATCAAAAGGTGAGCATGGTGGCATACATTTATAATTTCTATATTACGGACAGATGGAACTTAGGAGATGGCTGGTAAATCAGCCTAACCATTTTAGTGAGCTCCAGGCTTAGGAGAGATTCTATGTAAAGGAAATAATCAAAAATTCATGTTAGATGGTTCTTGACAAACAACACCCAATTCTGACTCCTTGCTTGTACTTTCACACACCTGTACCCATGAACATACATGCATGAACATAGAACCTCACAATTGCCTATATCAAATATGACTGCCCACCAAGGCTCTGCCTTATCTGGATTGCAGAGTCTCATTGGGAATGTCTCACCTGACACTGGCTCTTTTATAGTTCACCTATGGGTCAATAACCAGAACTCTATCAAGGAAGTGTGACCAAGGTAAAAATAAAATGCAATAGGTAAATTCTTGTCCCCAGTAATAATAAACTGAATCAAAGCTTGTCTCTTTGATTGCAACATGACTTGCACTCAAACTCTTTCATCTCCCCTTGCCTCTGATTCTTTAGCTCTACACTGAGAATATTGCTTTTCTTCCTCTTAGGATGCTTTAAATTGAAAGTGAGACAATTCAGGATAAGGGGTGGCGTGATACCAGGCATAAAGGGGCTGCCGTTAATACCACTGCTGTCACTGCTATAATTCCTAGTGTCACCATTGGCATTATTAGTCATTGGCATGGAGGAATTTCCTCTAGTGTGCGACTGAACTTTGAAGCCTCAGGTAGAGAGAAGCAGATTGTTTGATGAGAATGAATTAGAACAAAGGAAGCTGGTGAGCTTCAAAGCTATTATATCAAGCTACTGTGGTTGGCATGAATTGTCTTGCTCTACATGAGGGAGAGTCTGTCAGAAGAATTGCTGCTAGTTATGTGAAATCAGCCTGCTTCCTACCTTGAATGGCGTCAGGAAAGAGACATGAAGGAATTCTAACATTTTGTCATTCTTTTCTCCATTCCTGACTTGTTGTCAGTCTTTTATGTCTACATCTCTGTAGTGAAAGAAACAATTAAATAGATCACAGCTGATCTTGCGTCCTCTGCAGGACAGCCTGGCGGCCTCTCTAGGACTGGCCACATTTCTGAGTATATTCTAGATGATAGCAAGAAACTCTTGGAAGGCAAGACCCAAGTCCTTCCAGAAGGTGGTTTTACTCACTAACTTGAATTCAATTTCCGTGACCTTTGTTTTCTGAAGGCAAAACGTTAACATGGGAGCTATGTCCCCCAGACTCCACTGTAGAGGCCTAGCATAAAGCTTTTCCTCCAGACCATAAGGGTCACCACATACATTCCTATAAAAATGCATGTTAGCAAGGGAAGAATACAATAGATTAATTCATTTTAGTTGACACAGGGACATTCACTAACTAGGATGCAGAACTCGGTTGGACTTTGATTCATACGCTTCATGGACCTCATGGCATAGACAGCTATGTGAAAAGGTGGTTGTTCTAAAACAGTAAGATCTATGTTGGTAGGATGAGAAGAGGAAATGAAGAGAGCCCTATGTGTCCACAGTCTTCTGGCCTCTACATATAGGCTTCTTCCTCCAAGATGTGGGGCAAGGACTCTTCTGGAATAAGAGACTTAACAGCAGGAAGAAGCTGGTTTGGCAAGAAAAGGGGAGTACTGGCTTACTGGCTGGGTTTTTTTTTTTTGGATTAAAATTCTGTGGTTATGTTTATCTGGAGCTGAAGCATCAACTGTGATTAACAAGATACCAGAACTACTGAAGTAAAATTGTGCTTTGCTGGGATATTTGATGCTGGTTGGCTGGAGCTAAGAAATTAGCAGTGATTCAGAAGAGACCAGTATCACTGAGATAAAATCTTCTGGAAGTATTTTGTGAGAACACAGATAAACTGTGTTCCAAAGGTGGCCAAGTTTGTGCCTAGTACTGGCAGCCAGACTTGGTAATGTGATGTGTAAGTGTCACCCAAGTGGTACTGGTTTTGAAGGCATGAAGGGGTCATGGAGGGCAGCTGAAGCTTGGCACTGTGAGAAGCCAGGGAAGTCCCTTGGTGAAGGTGAAGCCTCAGTGACAGTTGAAGGCCCAGGACTGAAGGGGTCATGCAAAAAAGTTGAGTTTTGGTACTATGAAGAGTGCCTATGAAAGGCTATTAGTGAAAGTGCAGCCCAGTTGCAGCAAGGGACTCCAACATTTTGGAGATGTAAGTATCAATAAAAGATCACTACAAGCAGTAACAATAGGGGAGTGGAGCCAGCTGGTGCCTAAAAGCTGTGTATGCTTCAAGGGGCAGAGCCAGAAAAGTAACCCAAGCCCTCTTTGAAGGAGTCCAGAAGATCATGAATGGATCCCAGACATTGAACAACTGGAATTTTGTTTTCCCTTAAATGTGACTGTGCCCTGGTTTTTCCCTCTTGAAGTAAGAACATATTTTATTGGAACCCACAGTTGAGAGACTTTGGTTTTTGAAAGACTTTGGATTTTAAGAAAAATGGTTACTAAAATTTTAGTGTGTTTGAATTTGTAAAGACTGTGGGACTTTTAAATTTATTTGTTGTTCTTAAAGTGAGATCTTGGGGGATGAATAGGGAAGCAAGAGTTGTGGCTTAATAGTGTTTTCTTTGTATGTCACGTTGACACGGCGTCAGTTGTACTGGCCGGTTTGTGTGTCAACTTGTCACAAGCTAGAGTCATCAGAGAGGAAGGAGCCTCAGTAGAGGAAATGTCTTGATGAGTTAAAGCTGTAATGCACTTTCTCAATTGTGATTAGTGGGGGAGGGCCCAGTTTATAGCTCTCCCTGGGCTGTTGGTCCTGGGTTCTATAAGAAGGTGGGCTGAGCAAGTCATGGGAAACAAGCCAGTAAGCAGCTCTGTTCCATGGCCTCTGCATCAGCTCCTGCCTGTGGATCCTGCCCTGTTTGAATTTCTGTCCTGACTTTTTTCAGTGGTGGCCAGCAATGATGAAGATGAGCCTAATAAACTCCCTCTCCGAAACTTTCATTTTGGTCACGGTGTTTTGTCACAGCAAGAGAAACCCTAATTAAGACAAAGGGTAACAATTTTTATGCCCTACTTTGAGAAGGGGAATTCTTTGTTTCTATGACCTGCCTTAAGTAAAAGTAAGTAAAAGTAAGAGAAATCTGGAGATCAGGAGGGAATGCTGTGTTTGAGGCCTGCTGTCTTTCAGATTCAAGTGATCAGATGTCGAAAGTGGCATCTTTAAGCGGCAGCGTCCTTTTCTGAACCACAGCTCCATTATCCTGTTAAGTTTCTAAAACTGTGTTCTTCACACCATTTGCCTTGGGTGTTTTTCAGAAGGGCAAAATGAATTGCAGCCAGACCCTAGTATATCTGCACCTGCCTCAGTGGGAGCGTAGGGATTTCTACCACATGCCTACATGGTCTTCTGTACACTGAGTTTGAGAGGGAGAGCCTTGGCCTCTGTGCTAAGCACATGTGTGCATAAAGGGAGGAGTTTGTGGAAGCAGAACAGATAATTCTCCACACGGACCACTATTTTTTATTACTGAATTGTATCTAACATGGAAAAAAAAAACTTCAAGCATTCCTAATTAAATGTGTGTCTGGTACTTTCCATAGCAAAATACCATGGACTTCCAGTGAGGCTGTGTCCTGGCTCGTTTCCTTTTAACTTGACCCAAGCTAGGGTTATCTGGGAAGAGGGAACTTTACCTGAATGATGCCTCCAACTGATTAGCCTGTAAGCAACTCTGTGGAACATTTTTTTGATTAATGATTGATGTATAGAACCTAACCCACTAGGGGTAGTACAACCTCTGGGAAGGTGGTCCTGAATTGTGTAAGAAAGCAAATTAAGAAAGCCATAGAGAGCAGGACAGGAAATAGCATTCTATGATCTCTGCTTCCAGTTCCTGCTGCTAGGTTCCTGCTTGGGTTCCTGCCCTGATTTCCTCTGTCAGTGATGGACTGTGACTGGGACATGTAAGCCAGACACACCCTTTCCTCCCTAAGGTTGTTTAGGTCAGTGTTTTATCACAACAGCAGTGCAGTAAATTAGGACATACTGGCACGCAAATTAAATGCCCTGGTCATAGTTCTTTTGGATACTCCTTGTAATATAGTTTTCATATTTCAGGAATCTTAAAATTCCATCAGCCAGGGCTGGTTGAGTCCAGAGATTCTGCTTCTGTTGGCCTGGATGATGAATTCAGAAGAACTCTACAGGAATTCCTGTGAAGGAAGGAAGAAGGAAATACTGTTTTAAAATGAGACTATTATATGTTTATCTTGATTTTGTTTTCTAATGTTTGGCTTTAAAATCCAATTTTAAACACATTAGTATTCATTTTTCTATAAGGTGTATAGTCTTATAATGTCCACATTTGGGCATCCCCAAGAAGATCAGGCTTAGGACATCTCCAATCCAGTTTCACAGCCCTTTTCAGGGATGGTTGTCATGGAAGCACTTACTGAGCTTGTTCAAGCAGTAGAAAGCCAAGACTCTCCTTGAATGCCACTGAGCACCTTCATAGCAACCTGGAACTGAGCCTGTGGTATGCAAATGAAGCTGAGTTAGAAGTCACATTTAGTCATTTTTGTTCTTCCTGTGTCTCAATGGGAATGGGTAGAGCAGGGTTATCTGTAGAAGTGACAGAATGAAGTGTCCCAGGGAAGCTTATTGTATAAGGTAAGTTCTAGACTAGTAACCTAGACTTTAACCATTTCTCTACCCTAATGCTGTCATTTTGTTGTTTGTTTGTTTGGTTGGTTTTAAAGGCAGTAGAATCCAGGGAAGAAGAGATGACTTTAAAATAGGACCATTACTTGAATTAAGAAAAATGACATGACTAGGCATCTTTTATAAAGTTTCCCACAAATATTTGTGAACCACAAAGCAATTCCAATTTCCAGTATGGGTAGTTTAGGAGGTCTGACTGATGCCACCATAACCCAGGACCTATTTGATTTGGTGGTGGTGCAGCAATTTCCTTCATGCCACATGGGTTGTAGAATGTATCACTCAGGAGGTTCCTTCTGTGTCCATCTTTCTGCCTTTGGCCCGGCCCCTGCTTTCTTTCCTAAAGTCCTGCCCATATATGTCATCTGCTCCAGCTCACAAATATTTCTTGTCTTTTGATCTATGAGATGTATGCTCGCTGCAGTCCAGTGATTTTTTTTCATTGAGTACTTATTATGTACGAGACTATAGAAACATAAGGGAGTGAGTGATAGAATGCTTCTTGCCATGGAAACCACAAAGAAATAAGCGAAATTAAAGTGAGATTGAGAAGTTTGACAGCATATGGGGCTCTGATAACAACTTGAAGGGGCAGAGGGTTTGATGGGCTACATGGGACCTCAAGCTTGATCAAGAATATTCTTCCAGATAGGGAGCTCTGTGTTACACACAGTTCAATAGAAGGGAAAGAGCAGAAATGTGGCAAAAGGAGCCCAGGAGGATGAAAAAGCAAAGGATATAAAGAAAAGAGGGAGTTTTGTGGCTTAAGCACACAGTGGATTGGAGGAAAGGAGATTGTGTTGCTATTTATTTCTTTATCTTGATTTTTTTGAAACAGTGTCTCACTAGATAACTCAGACGGTACACTGTATTTTTTCCAGTGTCCATGACCTCACATATTCTAAGTATTTTTCTATCTCTGAGCTATCTATATCCTTAGATTCTTCAGAAGCCTCATTCAGAAACCTCATTTCGATAATGAGGATTAAGAGTCGTTGAACTATTTTCAGAATGAGGAATTAGTCATAGTAACTGTCTCTTTCACCTAAAGAAAACCACAAACTCCAGTTAGGCACCATGGTGTTTAGGAACTGAGGGCTGGCAGAAGACAGATATCTTAGATATTTTTATATTATTTATCTAAGTATTAATTTATTCTAAAAAGGCTTTGAAATACCTAGTTTAAGTCCACAAGGTTCCACGTTTTAACCAAAAAATATCGAGAAAATAACCAAGTTAAACAGAATTTATAACAAGAAAACTCATCCAAATAACTTCTCTTTGAAATTTAAACAAGGAAACAAAAGTTCAAACACATCTCTTCTGCATTAAAAAGCCTTCTGTTCTCTCTATGCATCGCTACTTTTGTTGTGGTCTGAAGCTGGGAATCAACCCAAGCAGATACAAGAGGTTATTGCAGGGAAAGATTTAATGCCAGGCAGCTCAAAAGAAGGAGGAGGGGAGGGGCTTGATCAATCAGGGCCTCAGAGATGAACTGCAACCCCTAATGAATGTCAGTTGAAGCAAGTATTTAAGCACAAAATTTACAAACATTTGTTACCAAGTTACAGTTACAATTTTCACCAATCAGGATTTAGAAATTAGGGGCTTCCTTGAATGTTTCATCATTGTCAATTGACATACAATGCAAGCTTTTTCATCCAACCAATCAGATTCATTTGTTTCTTCTGTTGTTCCGAATAGCCATGATGTTTCTAGAGAACTAAAGATGCATAACTACTCTTTCTACTGTTGAAAGAGAAGGTGGGTCTGCTCCCCTAGGGCCTGGGAACCTGAACTTTGTTTCACCCTATGGGATAAAATGGAATCTGAAGCCAAAATGGCAGTACTTAGGGCAAGGTGTCTTTTGCCTGTTCCCAACACTTTGAAAAGTTGCTTGCATTGTCAAGGATAGAAATTTCAGTAGAGTTTTGTATGGTGACTCTATTGCCTTCTTGAGAATACGGCTGAGATCATTTTTTAGAAAAGCATTTTCCTCCAGGCAAAGATGACTCTGTGTTACAAGGAGCAGGGCCCCTTTGTTGTAAGGAGAGAGGGACCCTTTGTTTGTCCCGGCCGCCCGGCTAGTTTACACCCGAAATAACCATACAGAAACTGTACTCATTAACACACTGCTTGGCCCATTAGCTCTAGTTTCTTATTGCCTAATTCTTACATCTTAATTTAACCCATTTCTATTAATCTGTGTATCGCCACGTCACTGTGGCTTACTGGCAGGATTCTAACCAGTGTCTGTCTCAGGCAGGTGATCTATGGCGTCTCTCACCCTCCCCTTCTTCCCAGCATTCAATTCTGTCTTCTCCACCTACCTAAGTTCTGCCCTATCAGGCCCAAAGCAGTTTATTTATTCATTAACCAATGAAAACAAAACATGAACAGAAGAACCTCCTACACCAACTCTGAAATTACAATATGAGTCAGTAGAAAAATATGTTTATTCATAGAGAAAATCTGTTTTCCCCTAAGTTTTAGTTTGTGCTTTACAGCTGAGTTTCAGAATGCAAACAGTCTCCTCTCGGTGTATGCTGCATGGTGGCTGGACTAGCAAGTCTCTGTTGCTCTAAAGCTGCGTGACAAACAAGTCCTGAGCTCCAGGCTTTTCCAGCTGTGTATCGTCTTCAACACATATGAACTTGAACAGTAGTTATGCTTCAGGTGATTTTGACTGGACTTGGTTAGGCTAGGCTTCATGTCAGGCTTGGGTCAGGTCCATGTCTGTGTCACTTATATTTATTATTGAGGGTTCATGCTGGAAAATGAGTTTATGGGGCTATACTCTTACCTTGGCAAAGGGGATGAAGCTCAAGAGAACTTGCAAAATCTTTAATATTTATCAAAATTATGGCTTAAAGCAGAAGCATCGTCATTTATGCTCACCAGTTAAAGCATATAAAGTACCCAGGTTTAAGGACAGTAGGGGAATATTGTAGCTGGAATTCTAATTGTTCTTAATAAAAACCCAGAGTCAGATATTAGGGGATGAAAGCTGAGAGATCAGAGAAGCAGAGCGACCAGCCACTAAAGAGACCTTTTACCTCTACCAATGCTCAGACCAAAGGGGTGATCCTGTCCTCAGACTGCTTCCTCAGACTGCTTCAGATTGCACCTGTCTCCACTCTTCTCTCTGCCCAACCATATCACTCCTGTCTCCACCACCCAGGGATTAAAGGCATGGGATTCTAAGTGCTGGGGCCACCTCTGGGTGATCTCTGTTTCTCTCTTAGATAGATTCAATCTCATGTAACTCAGCATGGCTGTGAACTTGATCCCTCTGCCTCTGTCTCCTAAATCCTGGGATTAAAGGTCTGTGCCACCACTCTCTGGCCTCTAGTGACTTAACTCTGCACTCTAATCTTCAGGCAAGCTTTATTTGTTAAAGCACAAACAAAATATCAGAAGATGCATGATTCTACCTACAAGAGAACTTACTACCAAGTAAGTAGTAAGGGACACAGGGCAGCAGTGTTAGGGAGAAGGCATGGCATTCAGATAATCCAGGGTACCCTGGTGGCTCATGTCTCACTAACTCTTTATTGCTGTCTCCACTTAAATTTTCCCAATGTGAAAGATTATAATTCTATATCTACCTTGAGCAACCAAATAAGATAAGCATAACTAGACATTCTTTATAATTATGCTAATAGAAAATCTGACAAGTCTCTGCTTTATGAGAGAATAAAATTATATTGTTTCAAGCTAGGTCTCTGAGGTTTTAGGAAAGCTGGTCTTCTTGCAAGGACATCTATGTAGAACATGGAAAGTCAGGAATCTGGTTCTGGTTTTGTCTACCTGTGGAGAAGCAGCTTTCATAGAGTGCTGACATGCCTCCATCCACATAACTTAGAAGTTTTCTCTGAGCCCTCAGAAGTGGTAAGGATATTCTTATACCAATGGGCAGCTTGTGTTTTGTTTATTTACTGTTCCATGTACCTTTTTTTTTTTGCATGTGTTTCCTCATTGCCTTAGTTTCTAGGACATTCTGTGTTTTAAAGATATTTTGCATGCTGCAGTTGGGCTCTGGCAACACTGTAGTCTAACAGCTCCTCAGTATGTCTGTCTTTCCTTAAATATATTGGACTTCCTCAGGGACTGTGCCTCATGACCCTTAGTCCCTGGCATATGCTGGGTACTCAGTGCATGTTTGAGCGGAGAAGTGAGACTAGCAGTCAATCAATCTTCAAATCAGTCACTCTGCTCGGATACTTATGTAAGATCTAGATTTGTTCTGACTTTCCTGTCATCCAGTGTGCCTTTAGCATCCCTTAACTGAGAAAATACAGTTGAAATTAGTGTAAAGATAAAAGGAGTCTGTGTAGGTGCATATAAGAGAAAGTTGACACGCTTTTCTTTCTCATTCCTATTTCTGCCGGTCTAGGGTGTTTCACATGGGATTTGGATCAGTGCTTCCTGTACTTGCCCCGCTCATGTAGATGGCTCAACATGGTAGGCAAGATGGCTACCACTAGTCTTTGTTGAGCGGCCATTCCCTATAATCACATTAAGTCATAAGAACAATTTTAATCTGTCCATTTTGAATAATTTACCAACACCTGAACCGATTACTTTGGTTGAGGTGACTTGAATGACTTCACTAGCATCAACCATGGACCCATACCTCTGTCTGGAAGAGGGTTCTGTAGCTGATTCAACTATATGGGATATATTTCAGAAAAGGACAAACATTTTGCACCTGGTAGAATTTACAGAAAGCACTCCAGGACAAGAGAAAATTATGGGATAACCAATATGAAAAGATGTATCACAGATTCAATCTCTGCCACTTTTTCTACAGGACCTAGAACTGTGTTTTATACTACAGCTAGAACTGAAGACATATATAGTTACTGACTAAAGGCCAAGTATAATGATTTACTCTGTTACATATTGTCAGCATTCTGATTTATTTAGAAGGATTTTCCAGCATAGTGAATGAAAAATTTCCTCAACAATAAGCAGAACATTTATGCTCTGCTAAAATAAGCATTCCCCAAGCTTTCTTGACTGTTTTCCTTAACAAAATGGTGACATTAGGGTAAGTTACCCGGGACTGGTGTGAATTATGTCTTCATTGGATCACATGTATCTTTGGCATGATCTCACTTTTGCCTGGAAGGTTTTAAGGTGGCTCGGATAGGCTAGTTCTCTACCATTTGAGAATATGGTGAGCATCCTGCCAGGCAGCAGTGGACCAGGACTGTGGCCTCCTCTGTCTCCCTATCAGTTTAGCCTCTAATAATAAAGAAGAGGAAAATGCTAATGCTGTTTGTGTTGTTTTGATTGCCGGCAGGTGGTTGTGTTAAATAGAACTCTAGTTGGCAGATATAACTCAAAATTATCTCCTGTAACAAAGTTCCATCAAACAAGGCATGAATATATCTTTGCCAAAACAGCAAGAAGGAGTCCTTATTTAAAAAAGAAAAACCTTAGCAAATATTATACCTTCAGGCTCTTGTAATAAACCTGGTTCCAAATTCACTGTTGGAAGAAACATTGGGAAATCTGAGATCTGTGAATTATGTGGTATCATTTTTCATTCTGTATTTAATTATTACTGAGTGCAGGAGGGTTGAGTGCTTCTGAAAATGAATTATATGTAATTAAACATAATGCAATTCTGGTTCTGCCAGCATGCAAGTTCCAGCTACTGGGCATTTCTGTTCTGTTCACAATTGCCATCTCAGGACCTCATATGTAATAGTTGTTTAACCAGTACAGTTTAACCATATGTAAAAGTTGTTTAACAGTATTGAACAGATACTTATATTTGTCTATTAGTCACCAAAAACTGAAAATCTTTGTCTACAAACACTTGCCTTGTCCTACAGTTAGGGTCTTATGGCACAAAGCCTTTGCAAACCAAATTGTTTTTCTTAATAAAATGCATTTAAGTTTTCTCCATGCTTTTCTTGACTTTGTAGTTACTTCTTTTTACAACTAAGTAATTGTACAGATCTATCTGAATGACTTTCTTATTTACCTGAAGGGCACCCCAATGCTTCCAAAGCTTTGTGATTATGATTGATGCTACTATAAACATCTCTGCATTGCATTTATATAGACACAATTTTCAACTCCTTTGGGTAAACACTAAAGCATACATTTGTTGAGTCTTATGGTAAAAGTATGCTTAGTTTTATAAGAAATCAAACTGTTTTCTAAAATAGCTATATGGTTTTATATTTTTACTGACAAAGAGAGTTCTTGCTTTTTTGTTTTTGTTTTTAATTTTTATTTTTAATTAAAATATAATTACTTCATTTCTCCTCTTCCCTTTTCTACCCCCAATCTTTTTCATGTTCCCTTTCTCCAACCCTTCCCAGGTCAATTTCTCCCTTTCTTTGATTATTATTGATACATACTAACACACACACATGCAAGAGTGTGAATTTATATATTTATTTGTACTTTTATGTATAAATATATGAACACAACCTACTGAATCCATATATTGTTTATGATTTCAGGACTCATCACTTGATATTAGATATCCAGTTAAATAACTCATCCCTGGAGAAGAATAATTCTCCCTCTCTCAGCAATCATTAGTTGCTTGTAGTTCTTCATCTGGGATGGTGCTCTGTAATATTTCTCCCTTTTACCTTAGTATACTTATTGGTGTACTCATTGTTTATGTCTTCTTTAAATAGTCATATTGTTGAGTTAGCATAGATGTAGCTTTCCTGTCCATTTCTAGGAGACACAACCTCCAAGCTCCTGTCTCTATATGGTCTTGCCAACATTTGCAGATGTCCTGCTCTTGATTTGGCTAGTGAGATAGGTGTGTAGTAATAACCCGGGATTGCTCCAGTTTGCTTTTTCCTGGTGGAAAGTTCTATGAAACATCTTCCCATGTTTACTTGCCATTCACAAAGCTTCTCTGGTGAGGGTTCTTTTCATTCTTTTGGTGTGCCTTCTGCTCAGCAAAATTTTTTGATTTTAATGCTGCTTACCTTATTTTTTTTCATGGTTTATGCCTTTGATATTAAGAAAGATGTCATTATCAAACTGAACTGAACCTTGACTTTTTTTGTGTTATCTTCTAGGAGACTGTGGTTTTGAATTTTGCATTTGAATCTCTGGTCCACATTGAACTCATCTTTGGGATGTGTATAAGATATATGCCTAGATGCTTCCTTTTTCTTTTAAGTTTTCCAAGTGGTGATCATTTATTGAAATGACTACCATTCTTCTGCTTTTGTCCATTGTGAAGTACCAGTTGACTAGATTTGTGAGCCTCTTTCTTGATTCTCTGTTTACTACATTGATGTGTTTGTCTTTTCTGTCAGCAAAATGATGCCAGCCTTATTGTTGTGCCTTTATGATAAGTCTTAGAAGTACGTAGTGTTGGGCTTTTAACTCTGAATTTTCTCCTTAAATTTTCTGTTAGCCTATTGAGATCTTTTATTTGTTCATAGAAACAATGTTTCATAATCACCACTGCCACCATTGTTATTTTGAGACGAGGTCTCATCATGTAGCTCTGACTATCATGGAATTTACTATGTACATGAGATTGGTCTCGACTCATAGAGATCCATCTGCCTCTTCCTTCTAAGTGCTGGGATTAAAGATGTGTTCCACCAACCCAGCAAGCTTCATGTGCAGAATAATTTACTGATATTTTAACTGGCTCTTTACTAAATATATAAATGAACTATGAAAGCTGGCATCTTAACAAAATTGAATCTTCTTATAGAGTTTTTTATTTAGTTTTCTGATTTCTTTCACCAGACTTTTATAGTTAACTTCATATAGGTATTGTGTAAATGTAGTTAGATTTATGAGTAAACATTTAATTTTCTATGATGCTAATGTAAATTGCATTGTACTTTTAAGTTAAATCCTGCTGATGTATATGTGATTGACGTTTTATGTTATTATTATGTTTTGTAACTTTGCCCTACTGACTTATCAGTTTCTAAAAGGTCTTTTGCTATTGTCGTTTCCTCCAATTTTTTACATAAACAATCTTGTTATCTGCAAACAGTTTCTCATTAGTAGCATTTTATTTTATTGTCCTTCCTACTTTCTAGAATTTGAAGTGCAATGTGGAAACTAAATTAAAAGGATTAGTTGTTTGTATTGTCTTTTTTGTAGTGGGAAGACTTTTTAGTTTGGCAAAATGAAAGATAATGTTCCTTGTAGGGTTTTTTTCTTTTTTTAATGAACATTCTTACGGAGTTGAAACTGTTCCCTGTACTGGAAACATATGTCATTCATTAGTAGTAATTGTATCTTGCCCATCTATGAAGTGGTTATATGATATTTTCTTCTGCAGCCTGTTGGTGTGGTGGATTGCATAGTTTTCAGATATTGTTTCATGTTTGTGTTCATTCTGTGGGCAAATTCCATTTGTCATATTTTTTATATTCATAAGGGTAAACCTGTCTAGATTTTTGTTGAGAGGTTTTAAATGAGTGTTTATGAGAGGCTTTGCTTTGTAGGTTTCTTTTCTTCCCATGTCTTTGTCTAATTTTGATATATGGGTGACACAGCTTGCATAGGATAAGTTAGGATTGGAGTACTGTGCTCCTAAAATGATTGGTAGATTCCACCAGTGAACAGATCTGGACCAGTGCTTTCTGATTTGGAAGCTTATTAATTATTATTTTAATTCCTTTAGCACACAGAGCCCTATTTAGATTGTTTGTGAACTCCTGTGTGGTTTTTGACAAATTATATCTCTCAGGGTACTAACTCACTGCATCTAAATCATGAAATTACAAGAATAGATCTATTCTTAGTAGTCTTTTATTATCCTTTCAGTTTATGAGGCCTCTATAGCAATATTATTTTTATCACTGAGAGAAATAATTTGTGCATTATCATGTTCATTTTCTCTCTCTCTTTCTCCCTTTTGATCTTCTCTCTTCCTTTCTTCTGTCCTCCTCTCTTCTTGGCCTGGATGGAAGCTTATTGATGCTTTTTAAACACTCGTTTATTAGCTTCATTTTTTTCTTTATTGAATTTTTATTTTCAATTTTATTTCATCAAAGTTTGCTTTTGCTTTATTGCCCATTTTCATGGTTTTTTTCTCATTTCCTAAGGCAAACCCCCTACTTTGTTGTAATAGTCACATCCAACAGTATCAATTTTCATTTCATCTCTGCCTCTGCTCTGTTCTACCAACTTTGATAAGGAATACTTCAATTTATTGATTTCACTTACTTCAGACTTTTTGACATTTCTTTGTTTAAATTTAAATATTTTATATGTCTTTGATGTATGTATTATTCAGAAAAGATTGGTTAACCTTTTAAATTCATAAAGGTGTATTTTGTTGTTGAGTATGATGTCTTAGTGACTATTCTAAGTAAGCTTGAGAAGAAAATACACATCTATGTCTACTTTTGATGACATAGTCTATAAGGATCAATCTTATCCAGCTTCCCAATGATGCTTTTAAGTCCAACATTGTGCTTGCTGATTTTCTGTCTTCTGGCCCTTTATTTTCCCAGTGAAGTAGTACCGAAGTCTCAACCCATAAGCTGATTCACTTATATCTATTTATAGCTATCTAAGTTTTGTCTAAGATATCTTACCATCTTGCCTCTTATAGTTTGTTACATGTTTGATGATGGATATTTTACTCTTTGATCATTGCATAATGCCCCTCATGATCTCTGGTTACTTCCTGCTTTGATATACTCTGTCTCTAATCACTATAGCTGTGCCTATTTGCTTTCCACTGGTGTTGGGGTGTTATTATTTCTCCATCCTTGTCTTGCTACATTTTTAATTGACATGCAATAACTATACAAATTTATGTAACGCTGTATGATATTTATAGGGATCACAACATGAAAATTGGCATAATTATTTTTTAAAGTAGTCATTATCTCTTCGTGATAGAAACATTCAAAATCTTTCCTACTTGGTGTTTTCAAATAAACAATTGATTGTTGTCAACTGTAGCTTTCCTGCTTTTGATGGTTAATCTTCATTGTGAGTGTAACTAAATTGAGACTCATCTATGAAACAAACCTTTGTGCATGAAATGACAATGATTCAAAGAGGTTTAACTAAGGAAGAAGATTACCCTCAAAGCAGGTAGCACTACCCTGTGAACCAGGTACCCAAATGACTTAAAAGAAGAAAGAGGGCTGAGCGCCAGCATTCCTCCATCTCCATTTTCTCACCTAGATACACAATGTGACTGGCCGCTATGATTTTCTCATTATTATATAGTAAAACCTCAAACTATGAGTCAAAGTAATCCTTTCTTCTTTTTAAAATTATTTTTAATTGGGTGTTTAAAATTCTGTTTACTCTCATTTCTTTTCTTAACAATTATATTGCTTTAATTTCTTAAGTAGAAATTTTCATATACATTTACAACTAATCAAGCTCAAAGTTTTACTACCTAGCTTCTTAAGTAGTTGAATTGCCTTATAATAATCACAACACCCTTTTATCCTTTATATTTTTGTAATTCATTTCATTTACCTATAATATGCTTAAACATTACATACTTCAAACATATACATAAGTATCTACAATTAAATACTCTTATTTTAAAGAACGTTGTATTAGATGAATTAGGAAGAGTAAAACTTAAGGTCTTTGTTTTATTTTCACCCATCTTCCTTTATCGTTCCACACTTTATGGAGTCTCTGACCTTTGTTCTCTTTCTTCTCCTTAAAGACCATCTTCTAAAAGTTTAAAGAGGGTTGCAAATGATCATAAGTTAACTTTGAGAAAAGGTTGTTTTTCTCCTGATCTTTTAAAAGATAATTTTATAGGATAAAGAAACCTTGGATTATAATTTTTCCAGAACTCTTTCTCCTTGCTTGTTTTTTCTTTTTTTTGGGGGGGGGGTGAGCATGAATATAATTATTCTTTTTTCCTCTTTTATAGATGAAGTTTTTGCTTGTTTTTGTTTTGCTTCTTTTAGGATATTTTTTGATGCTAGGAATTTCATAGACCATTGAGAAATATGCACCTTTGTGTAATATAGTTCTCTGTTCAGACGGTATTCTTCATGCTTCTTGAATCTAATATTCACCCTTTACTTTTAGAAAACTCACAGTCATTATTGCTTCAAGTATTTCTGTATTTTCTTTAGATTCTGTGTTACCATTTTATTCATGATATACCCTTTATAGTTTTCACGGACTTATTAAATATTCTGTGCTTTTTTCTAGCCTTTTCTTTTTTTCTTCCTTGCTTTGCACCTTCAAGTGTTCATTTTTAAATTATTAATCCTGGCAATTTCATACACAAATATAATGTATTAAGTTCATATCCACCTCCAACTACCCCTCCATCTCCTCCCAGACCCCTTCCAACTTGACTCCTTTATCTTAATAATTCAGTGAGTCCAATTAGTCCTGCCCATATAGGATTATTGTTTTTAAATGTTCATTTATATTTAAAGGAGGATATGCTATAGGTATGAATACTTTGCATTGATATGGATCTTGGTTTATTGATACAAATTTAAGGTCAATTTGTTACATGTATATTTCTGCTCTTGATTAAGGTATTGTGTTTGTGCAGCTCATTTAAAATGTATAAGTAAGAAATATAGGTTAATAGATAATCATCTATAATAGTTAACCTTGTAGTCATGTTAGTTAGGTTTTCTAGATATATAGAGATATATTTCAGTTAGAGAGGTATTTCAAATCTTTCAGAGACCTTTCTGTTCGATAGGTATTTCAAATCTTTCAGACCTTAAAATGTTTTAAGAACCTAAGCATTTTCATGACTATAAGACACATCTGCTCATGACAGCACCAATTAATTCAAGAGGAAGATGAGCATCAAAGATGCTACTTATGCAGTTGGTGAACCACTTTGGCAAGAAACTGCTCTTGCCTGGACGGCTTGATGTTATCCTGTATGAACTGGACATGCAGGACCCACAGAAAAGTGACTGCTGAAGCTGCCTAAAGAAGGTGAGACATTCCTCCGGGGTTCCTGCTTAATGAAAGAGTCTGCCAGAAACTCTGCAGGACACATAAGAAAGTGACTGGTGAACTGCCAGTATAAGCGGAACTGTCTTTGACATTTCCTGTTTCCATGAAAAGTCTGCTAAATACTGTGGGCCTGTAGGCTGAAGATGGATGCCCCAATGGTACAGAGGAACTTTGGGTGACTGTACAGGCAGCGAGATGTCTCTGTCACTTCTAGAGTTTTGGAAGTTGCTTACTTCTAGTTTACTTAGGTAATAATATATCCTTCTGGTGTCTTTGATGGAGTTGAAGAACAGATATAGTTTTCCTTAGTTATGATAAAATATAACATAATATAAATCTTGTAACTATAATTCTTGCTTGATACCTGT
The DNA here is from genome assembly GCA_004026605.1 of Ondatra zibethicus. NCBI lineage: Eukaryota > Metazoa > Chordata > Mammalia > Rodentia > Cricetidae > Ondatra > Ondatra zibethicus. The sequence continues at coordinate 15,227 of PVIU01008653.1, read as the reverse complement.
TTTGTTATATGTAATTTTACTATGTTAAAGTTAAAACCTTCCTTTTTATTTAAAAAGAAAAGGGGAGGTAATGTGGGGTTCCCCTCTGTATGCTGTGAATACCATTTTTTAATAAAGAAGCTATCTTGGGCCTGGCAGGGCAGAATAGAGGTGGGAAGGGAAAACTCAACTGAATACTGGGAGAAAGAAAGCAGAGAGTCAGGAGATGCCAGTATCCCTACCTGAGACAGAGGCCAGGTTGGAACTTTTCTCAGTAATCCACAGCCATGTGGTGATACACTGATTAATAGAAATGGGTTAAAGTAAGATGTAAGAGCTAGCCAATAAGAAGCTAGAGATAATAGGCCAAACAGTAGTTTAGTTCATAGAGTTTCTGTATGGTAATTTTAGGGCTAAGCAGTCAGGAGCAAACAAGTAGACTCCTGCTACACATGAGGGTAGGGAACCATCAACTGAAACATGGGTAACCTAGCATGGGACACACCACTAAAAAAAAAAAGACCCTTCCTCAGAAACTATCAATTGCCATGGCTCTTCAAGTAGGTGTGGGGCCTTATGCACCATTTCCATCTCTGTGTTTCAATATTGATCACATTAATCATGTGAGGATCTTGTGCCACCATCCACTGCTGTTGTCATTTCATAAGTGGAACAGCTCTATGATGTCCAGAAGACATTCTAGCCAAGCAATTTCCAAGACCTCTGCCTCTTGTCTTACCACCCCTTCTTCTCTGATGAACCCTGACTCTCATAGGTCTCTCTGGTCTTTCTACCCCTTCTTCTCTACTGTCCCCTGACTCTTTTTGGTCTCTATGATCAAAATGACCTTGGGTTCAGGGAGTCGTTCTTCATGTCTAGACTAGTGTTCATCCCATTAAAAACATTCTTCAATTTTACAAGTGTTTTTCACTTTAGTATTTATTTGATTCTTTCTTATATTTTTCATTTTTCTGATTACATTGCCCATCTTTTCTTGCATAGTGTCTACTTTAGCCATTATAGCCTATAGCATATTAATCACAACTGTCTTTAGCTTGCTGCCTTATCATTCTACCATCCCTGCCATCTTTGCTTTCGATGTTTACTCCGCTCTCCAGCCTATGTTATACACCCTTTTCTTTTCTTTTTTGTTTTTGTTTGTTTTATATTTTTACTCTTTCTTGGAAAAATATTTTCTTTCTGAGAATTTCATACTTGAATTCTTTATTGATATCATTTCCCCTCCTCTCTCTCTCTTTCCTCCAACCCCTCAAGTAACCCTCTACTCTCTGAAACTCTCTGTCAAATTTGACTTTTCTTTTTTAATTATCATTGGCATGTGTGTTTATGTGTACACGTGCATGTGCAAGTACATGCACACATAAACAATTCATCAAATCCATTAAATGTTGCATGTAAGTACATGTGTTTAGAGCTGACCACTTGGCTCTGGACAACCTATCTTGGGGATTGTCCCTGGGAAAGAGCAGCTATCAATCATCTGTGGCTCGTCATCTAGGACTGGAGCCTTTTATTTTTTTCCTAACCCATGCTGGCATGTTGACTTTCTTTGTCACTGTGTGTGTTTTATTTAGATAACTGTACTGTTGAGATTTCACAGATGGAACTCTCCTGTCATGCCTAGAAGATACTATCTTGGTCCTCTGGATCTTACAATCTTTCTTTCCCATCTTCCAGGGTGTTCTCTGAACCCTCTTTCTCTTCTCTATGCCACAACCACCCATGGATTTCCTCCAGTATTTACCGTGAAAACCTGCCTGTGAAACTTAGAAAAGTGCAGGAACTGACTCTGTCTGTATAACACAGTTTCAACTATCAGCCGTGCCCATACTGCTCCTTACCCAATCCATCAGTTAGACTAGCTAGCTCTTCCATCTCCTTTGTCAATATGACTTTTCATTGGTGACACTGATTAGCACTGTTTGATGTATGCCCAGTTCTTGACTAATAGAATTATCCACAGGAGGGGTGGAAGGGATAGTCTTGTAAGTCAGTTTAAGGTATGTGCCTTTGCTGGGGTCAGGAAAGTTTAACCAGAATTAGAAGTCAATGGCAGTCGAATGGAGCACCAAGTGCCATATAGATTTAAAAAAAAAATCACAACTATAGGCTTTCAGTTGTCCACTTTCCCTCTAAAATACTTTCTGCAAAGAACTCTGATTGAGTTTTGTCAGTGGTCTTTCTCAAATTTCTTAGAGGGAACTGAAGTTCTCAAGGTGAAGCTAATTTGCTCCAGGTCATCCAGTGAGTTAATGACTAATTTATTCAATAACAGAGGTCTATGGTCTCATCTTGTAAATATCTGTTCTCAGTGTATTATTTGGCCTCCCAGGTGCCCTATAAACCCGCTTCCTTTTTTCCCTGTTCACTTCAAGCATAACTATTCCCATTTAGTAAATCACATCTTATTACAGAATTATAAAGTTGAGTGGCCAGTTGTAGTTCCACGCATAATATAAAACTGACCTTGTGTGTAATGTATTGGAATTCCATAATGCGGGCTAGCCCAAGAAAAATGAACTTCAACTTACGCAAGGATTCTGTGAAGGGGGATTTCTTTGACTTAGTCTGGAAGACACGGATGATTTTTAGAACTCACATTCTCCCGCAAAATGATTTGACTCGGTTCAATAACCAAGGTTTGTGCTTTATGAGCTGAAACTCTTAGTCGATAAATGCAATGGAAATTATTGCAAGGAGCAAGCTGTGGCTGTGTTCACCTCAGGCTATCTTAGGGTCTCGTGTCCAGCTTGAGTATGCTGTAATGCTGTAGACCTTGCACTGAAAGATCACAGATCAAAGAGAAAAACAACTGTAAGGACGAGGAAAGGGAAGACAGGGCTAGGTAGGGGTCCATCTGGATTCTGTGGACTGGGAAAAGGTGTGCCATCTCTGGCTCTTCTCTGCTGCCTTTCTGTCTGTCTGTCTGTCTGTCTCTGTCTCTCTCTCCCTCTCTCTCTCTCTCTCTCTCTCCTGCTGCACACGTGAAACATAGATGTTTAGAGATCAAAACAGTAGAATTCCACCAGGAGAAAAATAAGTTTCACATGATCTTTAGACCTAGGGAGAATGTGAACTGTCTCAGGATGATTTTTGTTTCCTCAAATTGCCACATTTATTTATTTGCTGGTAATGTGAGTTTTCATAGTAACAGACCATAAGTCATGTGAAAATGACTAGAAACTATCACATAAGACCAAAATTGTCATGAATCTAAGGACAGATAAAGGAAAATCAAAAGTAAAATTAAAAATAAATGCTTAGAATTGATTCTCATCATATTAATAAAGAAAATGTGTTAGATGTGTTGCTATGAATTACAGTTCAGACTTTCTCTTGTTGGTTGAGCTCTCAAGAGATAGGTGAAGATATTTTATGGTCATGATGCATTGAGATTCACTTGCATAATAAAGAAGAATGTAGTCATCTGATATACCCCCCAAAACAATGCCAAATTCTGTCATTATTTCATGTGCTTCTCAAATAATGAGATGATTTTAGGTATTAGTTATTTTGAAAGTGCATATTTTACATCAAAAACCAACTGCTGGTAAACAGTTTCATGTGTAAAAAATTACATGTGGGTTTAAAGCTAGTGCACCACATGACAGCAAGAAAGATTTACATATGTGTGTGTGTGTGTGTATTCAAATTTCTGTTTTTATCAATGTACAGAATATGATATTGTTAACAATGAACATTTAGGATGACAACTAATGACAGATAAATAATAACCTGCTGACAGTCTAAAACCTGAGTTCATTGGTAGTATATGTCTCCTTAGTGTATTTGATTTCTTATGAAATGCTAGGAAATATTCTCAAATATGTGTTTATTGTAAGGCACTCATTCTTATAGACCTACTAATTTACAAATTGCATCATTTAGGGATCTTTAAGATATGGGTTGAAAATAGGTATAAAAAGGCTTCAGCAAAAAGAATATTTATTGACATAGTAGAATTAAAACTGAGTAATATCATAGCTTTAAATGCAGTGCGTTCCCCCTGTGGAGCTCCATGGTGAATCACAACCCCCCCCCTTAAGCTCCATTGTTTTCTATATGTTTTCTCTGACCAGACTTGAGTGAATGGGAACAATGGAGCATCCAGCTCCCAAAGGTAACTTTTTCCCCAAGGAACTTCACAAAATGCTGGATTTATGTCTTCTGACTAACATGGGCCCTATGACTTTACTTGAGCCTAATTTTGTACTTGAGAAATGAGTATTAATTGGCCAGCCCTGAGTCAAATGATGCCCACAGACACTGACAGCTCCAGTGAGTCACACCAAGCCACACTGCTGAAGAACAAGCATGACCTGACCGCCTGAGGTGGTAAGGTGATTTATAGAGGTGGCAGGGGTAATTTAACACCATAGCATCTAAAAATGAATATGTATGTTGCATAAACCTAAAGGTTGAGGTGAGGGTTAATATCAATTTGCCTGTTAATGGCGACCCAGAGGCTTGACAACGTGCAGGATGAGTGGCATTTACAAAACATGTAATTTTTCAATCTCCTACTGATAATACACAAATAAGCAAGCAAACAAACAAACAAATCAATAAGTAAAGTGTTGCTTTCTATTGACCAGTAAGGAATTACCTCTTCACAATCAAAATCCACCCATTTACCATTGTCTGAAGTTTTTCTCATTTTGAATCAGTAATTAATGGTTCTATGCCTTATATTTTCCATGCATTTTCCCAATTAAAATATATTAACATACCATAATTAATTTTAAATGGTAAGTTTCTATAGGTGATAGGAGAATTTTTTCAGTAAAAAAAATAATAATCACATGTTGCCCGTACAATAGAATGTCACATTACTTCTTGGATTGCTACTTTTCTATTCCATTAATGAAGTGCTAGGCTATGCAGTCCACAGTGACAGTAAGCATGCCACATAAATTCTTAGGGTACCATGCTAGACTTATTGAATATGTGCCTATGGGACAGTCCTAAAACCTGTACAGTCAAATCTACCAAGTGATTGTAATATAAACAAATATTTACAAACAGCAATAAAAAGCCAGTAAAATTTATATTCTGCTAATACAAGCTGTAGAAGTTGGAATGGTATTTGCTAAACTTTGACCATATGTCAGACAGCTTCCAGAGCTCACTTGATGACCAGAACTGTAGGAGTTAGAAGCTCTTGTTATTCCTATTTTGTAAAAGAAAACAGAGGGCAAAAGTGAAGTGTTTAGTCAAGATTATGTGGCTTGTATATGCAAAGCTTCCTTTCCCAGCTTCCTGCACTCTAATTTAGATGCTTAGAGACACTGAAACTCCATGGCAGTTATGGTAGACTCAGACACTTGCAGAAACAGGAAGATTTTGTTTTGCTTTATAGTCACTTGAAAGTAAGCCCTGTGCCTTTGCAAATTTAGATGTAGGACATAAGAGGAGAGGGAGGAATTAATTAAAGCAAAAGGAATACCCGTTTGACTTTAGCTGGTAAGACAGAGATTGCCAATCACTGCTCTCTGATGCATACAGAGACTTAAGATCCCATCTTTTCTACTATCCACCATGCACATACCACTACAAACCTAGTGATTTTATTCAACAGCATGTTGCAATTCTGGAGCCAGTGTGCTCATATCTTTAGAGCTCAGTACACGGACTGTATGTACTTACAACAAGCTAAGTTGGTGTCAGGCAAAATATTTCCTTCAGCCTTAAACAACATCTGGAGTCTGCTTACTTTGTATATACCAACGCGCTGAGTTCAAGACCTGGCTCCTTCCTTCATGGGTGCATCTTTAGGATAAATCACATGACTGTATTTTACTTTAGGAGCATAAAGTCCATGCACATACCATGGCATGCACATAGAAGTCAAAAGACAACATTATAGTAATCCATGTTCACCTTCTTCCACATGGGCTCCAGAGATTGAACTCAGGTCATCAGGCAAGCACGCTTACCCTCCGAGTCACATTACTGGAGTCAGAAGCAGCCGTAAAGTGTTGCTTAAGTTCACAGCAGGGACAAAACTGTACCATGGAGTTCTTTTCTCAAAGAAGTAGCCCAAATGTGGGTCTTTGATTGTTCTTGCCTCAAACACAGATTCACCAAGGTCCCATTCCCATTTTGATGGGTGTTGTGTCAATTTACCCAAACAGTATTTTAGCTTCCATCTGGCATGTTGCCCTGATAACTGACTTGACATGCTCACAGTCTATGTTTCTAGGATGCTTCTTTCCCTACAGTAAAAAGGACCAAGCCATAATTTCTGGTCATGTGCACAAGCCTATCACCCAGGCTTCTGATCTGTGCAAAACTGATTGCAGATTGTATGTTCCTAAAATTCTCTTTTTGGCATTCAATAATGCCGAGGTCTTCTTGCTGTACACAGGTGCAGCCGAATCAGGTGCGCACTGTGTAAAACAGGATAAAATAGGTCTAGTGGTCAGAGTCCAAAAATCCTTTAGAAATTCCAATCTGTGGAGATGCCTTCCTTTTTGCCTCGATAGACCAAATGCCATTTCATGGGTAGGACCCACAGAAGGGCCTGAGACTGACCTCCGGTTCCTAAGAGGTGCTTCCAGTTAATACTTGGAAAGAATGAGAGCCTTGGCTACACAAATGTGAAGAAATGTGTTCTGCTTGCAATGGTACTGTGGGCTTAGGACTTTGCCTAGTTAGATTTGACAATATAGTCATCTGAGACATTAATTTCAGCCTTGGGAGACCTTGGGCAGAAACCCAGCTGGAACACACGATCCTTTTGACTCAAGGAGCCAGATGAATTTGTTATTTTAAGTGGTTAGATTTGTGCTAATTTGTTATTCAGCAATAGAAGACTAGTAGAGGCTAGAACATGCCTAGTCCTCCCTGAAGAATGTTACATTATGTAGTAGTAATTTCTATGACTGATGTAGAAAAAAATGGACAGTGGCTTTGCAACAAATGGAAAACAACATAGGAATGTTGTGATTCTCACAGACAATTAAATTTAGAGGGTGGCATATCACATTATCACCATCCCTTCTTGCTCCTTAACCAGCTTATTCGCTTTCTCCCACTTGCGTTATTACATTACACGTCTGTTCATTGCAGTCACAACCCATGGTTTTCTGGCTCCCAATGTATTTAGACATTGATTTAAATTCTTAGTTGTATGTCTTGATTTTTTTGAATTACCCTATCCACAAATGCTGCAACATCCCAAAGAATCTCGTGTTTGCCTACATTAGAGAATTTAATTTCTTCCTGTATTATAATACAAATACAACCATAATATGGACCAAACTCCACCACAGTCTTTATATAACTTACTGTCTCAAGATTGGAATTCAGCAGCTCAGAGTCTAAATCAATGCATGTGAAACCCACGGCAGCTGGAATGAGGAGCCTGTTTGAATCTCATCAGTGTCAGTTTTGTTTTCTTTCTTAAGCATGCTTAAAGATGGTTTGAAAGCACCAAGCGCCATCACAAATTTTTCTTCCCTTTCCTTCTTGCTGCCCTAGATTTGTAATGAGCTTGTGCTTTAGAGAAAGAGAAAGAGAGAAAATAATTGGAACTGTCTCTTCTATTACCACTGGGTCCTATTTTTGAAGATTTTTCTATTATTTAACACCTTCCATTTGTTTTACCTTAGATGTGTGATTCAGTTATCAGAAGCTGAAGAAAATGAAATCTAACTCAGAAGGCTTCATCACAAATGTCTCTACCCAGGAAAACCCAACTGTCGTGAGGCCTATTTCTTAGGGTCTTTTCTCTAAAAGGATGGTTGGTCACATAGAGGCTTTAGGTAACCATCCTCAGAGACCAGGTGACCTCACCATAGTTCTCAGTGTGAATACACACTTGGTAGGCATCCTCTGATTTTGAGCTTTTTAAGTTGCTTGCCCAGTGACATTTGATAGGTACCTACCTGGGTCTTGCCCATGTGATTGTATCCCTAGGGTTACCAAACTCATAGAGATGAGCATTTTAAATTTACACCCTGTCAATTCCATTTACTCTTTGGTCTAGCAAGAGGAAAGGAATCAGTTTTGATGTCTGACATACACTGTCACAATTTCTCTGGGCCAGGCACTATACATAGCCAAAAATTCTTATTCTTGTGCAACATATTCCTCTCTGCTGCACTACATGTTATGTATCTACATGTGTGATCATTCCTACATTGTAAACACTGGAAGGTAGTATATTATTTCCCATATTACTATTATGTAAAGCTACTCCCCAAATTTAGCTAATAAATAAGACTCATCTCACACAGTTTTGATAAAGGCCCAAGGATTCCATGTTAAGATAATGAACACTTGGGGCTGATTATTGTAAGAAAAGATTACTTTTCCATTCTGGACTGATAGAATCTCCCCAACTTGACTGAAAGTTTTCCCCAAGCAGGCCACCCTAGGGAGCCATGCACTGTGACTTATCTCTGGAAATTACATACTACCATTTCTGCAAGGGTTCATTGGGTTTGGAAGGCAATTGTACAAGGACCATCTTGGTCATGGTTTACCAGATATAGGAATATTATAGAATTAGTGCTTATAAAGTTTATTTTTTGCCAATCACTCTTTTAAAATATTTGTTTATTGTGGGGCAGAATGAGGAAGTAAGCCTGTGTCATGGTGCATGTGTGGAGGTCAGAGGCCAACGTATTACATTGGTTCTCTTCTACCGACTACATGTTATTTATGAGTATAAAATTTTCTGTTCTGGAGTATACTTTAAGAGGAAAGATTTTGAACATAGAGATAAATGCCTTTACTGTCATGATTCTTATATCTGTATCCATTTGAATATAGATATTTGAAAAAATACTGAGGTTCTATTATCTTCTGGTCACTATACTGGAGTGACTTACATGGAAAGACCACCAACTTTGGTCAAGCATCTATCTGTGAGGGGAAAATTACAAACTTTTAAATTGACAATGAAATGAACAACACCAGAATAAAAAATAAGAACTCAGGTAGGAAATACCTGGGTACTTGTGTTTACACAGAAAGAGGCAGGAGCATCCTGAAGAGAAGGAACTTAATTCAAGAATAAGCGTGGGATAAAGAATGAATTTAAGATAGGAAGATCAGGGTGGGAAGGGAGAACACGTCAGAAGGAGGCAAGCACGGGTAGAGACCATGAGGAAAATAGCTTGGCCCACTCAGGGCCAGAGGAAAGATTCATATGACTGAAGCAAATTGACTTGACTTGGAGAGAGAGACAAAGAAGACATTTAGGAGTGGAGAAAGTGGCTAGACCATACTTTGAGCCCTTTGTAAATGCAGTTGGAGACATTGAGACATTCATAGTAGAAACTGAATATAGTATTCTTCAGGCTTTGAGTGGAGTGATCTTATTTCTAGGGGGAAAATGAATATCTCATTGCCTCTTACCTTTGGTCACCTTTTAAAAATTCTTTTAGATACAAACATATTGATGTTTCAAAGCAGATGCTTTCCTGTGATGAGGAGCTGTTCATCTTTCCTTCCACTAGCCGAAGACTAAAATCATGAATTACTCACAGTGTACACATTCCTCCGTTTCTTACATTACTCAGCACCCCCTTCCTTTTCAGAATCGTGCTTTGTGTGGGATTTCCTTTTTGAATGCTGTCCATGTATGCGTGCCACCTTTCTAAAGTGTATCTAACTGTGGCCAGTCAATAATAGTGGTGAGTTCAGCTGAAGGAAAGGAGCGGCAGCTCGGGAACTGCCCACGGCTTTACCTTTGTGCTTCTCTTTCCTTGGTCCCACATAACCCACTTACCTGGCAGGTGGGATATCAGGACATCAGTCCAGCAAAAGGAAAACATGACTCTTTAAGAAACTTGCAGGATTTTCCCCCTTGCTCAATCATCAACCCTCTTCTGAGATCAGCAGTCTTAACCTGTAAATGGTGACAATTTATAAAAATCTGTTCTGAGAGAGGCAGATTGTATAACACACATTCTTGAGTCTGCACACTCTTCTTTGTGTCAAGGGAAATTGGCATCTTTTCCTGTTGGGAAATAGAATCAGTTCCAACACTTAGACATCCATGACAAAAAATGACACCCAGCTAGTACAAGTTTAAGCACAAAAGTAAACTATGTTTGATGAGAAAGGTCAACACCTATCCATGCATGAACACGCAATAGCTATTTTATAATGTCTTTAAGTGGTTACCTCAATGATGAAATAACCCTCTGGGTAAGATTCCCCAATGACTGTATAAACTGAGGGTGGCAACAATACCTATAACCCACAGTGTTGGAGATTCAGCTGTATAAAGAATTCTAAACATGTTTCTAAAAAAAAACTCATGAAGTTCATTGATTTAGTTTGCTCCTATGTAGTTAGGAGAATCAAATATTCGACAAAGAACTCTGAGTACTGTTACCCAAAGTTATAGCTTTCCTTTGCTTTCACTTTTCTACCCCCAATCTCCCTAAAGTGTCAAGGAGGAGGCTATTGAGTGTGTGAGAGTTATTGAATCTTAGAGGAAATATCAACAAACCTGCGGACTCTATCAATCTTACACTTCCCAGGAAGATACCCAACTTACATGTTCAGAGTAATTTGATCACTAAGGCAGGAGAAGTCACAGGTGAAATTTCTCTGCATTACATCTTCCAGTTCAGGAATCAGGCTTTACAGTTGAGACCAGGGAGTGTACCCAGCTGAAACCTTCTTATTCTCTGAGCTAGACAGAAAGTTCTGATTACAGCCAATAGAGCCTTTAGCACATTCTTCCAATATTGAATCAATTCAACCTTGACTTTCATAAAATATTATTGAGTTTTGCCTGTCTTTTTACCTGGGTGTTATTACACACACATAGTAAAAAAGACTACATAAAGAAGAGTTAACTTTAAACAGATAATATTGTTTGCAATAGTGCAGGAGGAAATGCATTAACAAGCTGTTTGTTAATTGACTAGCCCTCCTCAGGCAAGCACACGAGCACCGTTTCTTGGGTTAGCTTGTTAGAAGGAATAGCTCGACTGAGGACTGGTCTTTTCCTAGGTGTACATCGACACATTGGCAGGCAACATGACCCAAATGCTTTGGTCTGTCCTTCTGCTTTCTAGACATTATAGACTGTGGTCATCTTCCTAGCCTTCCAAGTGTACTTAAAAATTATTTTTTTATTGAGCTCTACATTTTTCTCTGCTCTCCTCCCTTCCTCTCCCATCTTAAAAATTATTAAAACATTAGGATTTGAGCTGTGCTGTTAGAGGCAGCGGGGCATTGTCACTCGTTTAGCCAAATGGCACACACACAGAGCCTTTAGGATAACCTTTCAAAACTCTCCATCTGCTCTGTTAGGTAATACAAAGTCTTTTCTTCCTCAAGAAACTTGGCAGGATTAAATGCTAATGAAATGTGGTCTTCTGATGACATGGTTTCCATTAGGTGGAAAAACACAGAGCTTAAGGTCACAGGCCCTGGATTCAGAGTTCATTCTTAAGCTACATACAATGTTGAGTGAATGTCTTCATTTCTCCGGCCCTTGGCTTCCTCCTTTCTGAATAATAAACCAGTAGTGATAGCTGAGTTTAATCAAGAGGGTTGGTGCTAAGTGCTTGGGCCTATGTCTATCATAAAATGAAGGCTCAATAATGGTAGATGCTATCAGCAGCTTGCCTTATAAGTGTGGCACAGATGTCATGCCTCATCTTATATAAACTGCCTTTGGTTATTTATTGCATCCATAAAATAATTTATTGTCTTTGTCTTAACTATTACATTGCAGGTTTTCTGCTGATGGTGAGAAGGAAACAGCCCAGGGGACTCGGGGAGATGGTTTTGAAATCTACGTTCAAGTTTCTTATTAAGAAAGAAAGTTGCAGTGTTTCTTAGATGTTGCTTATCTTCCTGTTGATGAGTGAATTGAAGGATTCTTAGGTTTCTGAACTGTGTGATCATATCAACATAAAGCTGAATCATACTACCTTAGATTCAGTGAAGCATTACTAGTTCAGTGTACCAGGGGCTTTTATTACACATTAGTGTGGTTATGACTTGTGGCAAAAATGGAGGTGATATATATATTAATATTATTATATATATTAACATCAATAATAGTAAATATGATATGAAGTATGTCAAGATACTTCCCATGAAAGATACGATTTAGCTCCTGCTAAGCATCTACACAATAAACTTCTACTAGTCAGAGTCCTTAAGAAGAAGAGAACCCATACTGTATAAAGTGTGTGTGGGAAAGAGAATGTGTGTGTGTGTGTGTGTGTGTGTGTGTGTGTGTGTGTGTGTGTGTGTGTGTGTGTGAATTTATTAAATCAGCTTGTGGTGGACATAATGACAACATGTGTCTCATACATTTGAGAATGAGAACCTGGTAGTTTCTTGCTTGGTCCTTGAGTCTAGGTGCCTGTGTTGGCTAGTTTTTGTCTACCCAACACAAGCTGTTTGGGTAGAAACTCAATCAAAGAATTGCCTTCATCATATTAGCCTACATGCCTGCAGGATAAGTCATTTCCTTGATTGATTATTGATGTAAGTGATCCCAGTCCTCTGTGGGCTGGGCCACTTCTAGACAGGTGCTATTGGTTTGCATAAGAAAACAGGCTAAGTATGAGCAGTGGAAGAAAAACAGGGAACAGTGTTCCATGACCTCTGTTTCAGTTCATCTATTGGATCCCTGCCCTAACCTTCCTCAGTGATGAACTGTGACCTAGGAAACATAAAATGAAATAAACCCTTTTTCTCCAAGTTGCCTTTGGCCAGTGTTTTATCACAGGAACAGTGAATCACACTTAGACAGTCCTCATCAGTTAGAGGAGACAAGCACCTGTTTTAAACCACAGAGACCAAGAACACAACAGCTGCCCAGTTCCTGAGACCGGGGATCTCAGCAGTCCCAGTCCAGCATCAAAACCCTGGAGGGTTACAGGAGAAGAGCTCCTGGTCCAAGCTGGACGTCTGAAAACGCTGGTGCCGGTGTCAGCGAAGGAAGCAAGCAGCATAAGCTCCAGAGTGAATTAACTCTGTAGCAGGAAGGCAAAGGGAGTACAAGGTGAATGATCTTCTTCTGCCACATTGTTTATCTGACCTGCCACCAGAAGATGCCACCAGATTTGGGGTGGCTCTTCTCATCTCATTTAAGGCACCCAAGACAATTGCTTACCTGAAGTTTTCTGCTCGGGTGAATCTAAACTGTATCAAGTTGACACAGGGAGCCATCTCACTGCAGGTCTCAACAGGCATAGGCATGAGTAAGTATACAGGCCTGGAGGTCAGACTATCTAGGTTCAAATTCAGCTTATGGGACCTTGACCCAGTCACTCTTCACATTCCAATAATACCATCAAAAAAATGGAGTATGTCATTTACAGACATCTTAGGGAGTTCTAGGTGACCCTGTGTTTGGTGATACAACAGCAAACGCATGGTTGATGAACAACAATAGCAAGTGGGACAAATTAAAGTTTATTGAGACCCCCTACCCTTTGCTCTGTGAAAAACATTTATAAGAAAATGAAAATACAAGCTGTGGCCTAGGACACAGCTGATAAAGGACAACAAGCTATAAAACGGCTAACATCTTTGAAGCTGTCAACACTAAGTAACAGTAGAAGTAGAGTCCTGGCAATGTTCTCTGGAAGCTTACGAGATTAGAAAGCAATGGACTGTGCACGCTGCAGCAACTCTCTAATGAATGCTTTGGGTGGCATCAGTCAATTAATCAATCAATCCATCCATCAATAAAGTGCAACAAGTCTGGAAAGGAATTTAGCAGTTTGTTAAAAGCTAAACACAATCTTACCCTCATATCCTCCATTCATATTTTTAGGTATTTACCTAAATACTTTGGAAAATCTATACCCCCACAAGAGTATGCAGGCATATGTTTGTACTTGCCTTATTTGTAATTGCCACAGACTCACAGCAACGAAGATGCTCTTCTCAATGTGTGAATGTGTAAAAGCACTGTGGTACACCCATAAAAAGGAATATTACTCAGCCATTAGGGAAATGACATGAGGAAATTTAAGTGCAAATTATTAACTAAGAGAAACCAGCCCGAAAGGGCTCTCTTCTGAATAATTACAATGGGAAGACATGTAAGAACATGCTCAAATTTAGAGATGGTGGGATAATTAGTGTCTGCCTAAGATGTAACAGGACAGCAGAGTGGGCGATGATATGCGGGAGTATGTTTTAAAAGCTCATCACTTGCTGTCAAGGTACCCCAAGTGCTAGTATGTTCCATATTGTAAGTATGCTAACAGACTGCTTTCCATCTCCCAAAATCCCTTTGGGCCTCTCAGCACACAGAATGGGCCTGAATATGTGAAAACTCTCCCCTGCCCCCCTCTCTCTCACACACACAATAAATAAATAAATATTCAAAAGAAGCAAGCACTGTGGATCCGGGATAAAGAGGAGATTAAGATATGAAGTGACTATAGATGGGAAATGTGTTTGCTGTCAACACAAACTAGAGTCATCTAGAAATAGGTTGAGAAGATGGCTCCATAAGACTGGCCTATAAGCAAGTGGTTACGACATTTTCTAGATTAATGACTGATGGGGGAGGGGCAGCCTACTGTGTTGTGCCATGGCTGGGCAGGTGGTCCTGGACTGTATAAGAAAGCAAGCTCTTCCGTGGCCTCTTCTTTAGTCCCTCCCTCTAGGCTCTTGCTTGAGTTCCTGTTCTCAATTCTGTTCATGACAGATTACACTTATCTGAATCTTTCCTCCCCAGGTTGCTTTTGGTCATGGTGTTTATCACAGCAACAGAAAAGCAGCTAGGGCATGAGTAGAGTGAACTACTCTACTGCATTGAACTCAGAAGTGAGTGTAATCTATAAAATTAAAGGATAAATAAGTTATGTTTAAGTACTGTAGATGAATTAGTAAAATTGTATCCTATAGGGGTATGGATTAAATATGTACTAATACACACATAAATATTTTCTTGTTTGTTTGTTTGTTTGTTTTATATTCAGAAATGAGGGACCCCTTTTTATTCTGAAATACTTTCTACTAATAAATAGGATGTTTTTCATTTTTTTTCATACATTGTTTTGTTTTATTTTTTCCATTCAAGAACATAATTAAAGAAATAAAATTTTTACCTTTCTTCCCCTTCTCCCGGTCCCCTCCCACTACCTCCCCACCCCTCCTCCCTCCCCCTTCTTCCTTGAAAGAGGGCATGGTGCCCTGCCCTGTTGGAAGTCCAAGGCCCACCCCCCTCCCTCCCGGCCTAGGAAGGAGTGCATTCAAAAAGACTCGGTTCTCAAAAAGAT
>PVIU01008652.1:64812-81826 GCA_004026605.1 Ondatra zibethicus | reverse complement strand
AGAAGGAAGGAGGAAGGAAGGAAGGAAGGAAGGAAGGAAGGAAGGAAGGAAGGAAGGAAGGAGGAAGGAAACCTAGCTAGGCGTGATGGTGCAGGCTTAGGACCCCGGCACTTAGGAGGTGGAGGCAGGAGGGCAGAATTTTAAGGTCAGAGTGAGTTAGAGTTTGAGGCCAGACTGGGCTACTTGAGGCCCTGTCTCAAAATTAAAGCATCAGAAAGTGGTTACATAGGGGCAGCAGCAGGCTGGAGAAGGTAGGACCTTGGTAGGCCTGAGAATAGTCTTGGGGTGGGTTTTAAGGATGATGTTGAGTTGGGCAAGGTCAGTGAGGCAGCCAACCTTAGCCTTTTCAACACTTCAGCCGCATATGCCCCTCCCCTAACCTGGGCCCATTCCGGGGTAGGAGGGCAGCTTTCATTTTCTGTGAGTTCCCTGAGCTTTTCTCAGCTGGAACTCAACCCCCTCTCGTAGGGGCAGATTTAGCCAGTAGCCACAGTGCTTGAAGCCCAGTCCGGCCTTGAACTCGTGATCCTCCTGCCTCCACCTCCCCCAGCAAATCCTACCAGTGTGCAATGTGCGTTAAGAGCACTGCCTGCTCTTCCAAAGGTCCTGAGTTCAGTTCCCAGCAACCACATGGTGGCTCACAACCATCTGTAATGAGCTCTGGGGCTCTCTTGAAGAAGAGACCTGGTCAGTTGTCCTCATCAACTTAGACCATGAAACCCAATATGGACAAGTTCAACAGAACCGCCATATACGGGCTGCCCATGCATGCCTCAGCATTGCCAGGGCATAAGTTTCATTCACTAATTCATTCATTCATTCACTAATTCATTCATTCATTCACTAATTCATTCATTCATTCATTCATTCATTCACAGTGCTTAGGGCCCAGAATACATTCAGGGATCCCCTCAAAGTATTTCAGTTTAAGATCTGAAGAAATGAATGGAGCCTGAAAGGTCACCTTCATGCTCATGTGATCCAAACATTGTTGCTGTCATTGTAGCCCAGGTTGGTCTCCAACTCTCTGTGTAATTGATGATGTGAATGTCTCATCTTGCTTCTGTCTCCTGAATGCTGGAATTACTGGCTTGTGCTATCTATCACGTCCACTTTACCTGGCTTAGGGGATTAAAGCCTGGCCTTGTGTATGCCAGGTCCATGCTACTGACTGAACTCTCCCCAGCTCTTAAATTTTTCTTTTTAAAAATTAAAACTTAAAATTTTTTATGGGTATGAGTGTTTTGCTGCATGTATGTCTATGTATCTCGCATGTGGCTGGTATGTTCAGAGGCCAGAAGAAGACATGGATTTTCCAGAACTGGAATTACACACTGTGTGGAGCTGATGAGGAACTTGAGTTACTGTGTGACTATGGGGAATTGAACCCAGGTCCCATGGATGAGCAGAATCCCTAACCACTGAACCATCTCTTCAGTCCCCCCTTTCTTCTTTTTCTTTTCTCTTTCTTTCTTAAAAAATCATAATTTATTTAATTTTATTTTATGTGCAATGATGGGAAGGTGTCAGATCCCCTGGAACTGGATTTACATACACTTATGAGCGTGCTGGGAATTGAACTCAGGTCCTCTGGAAGAGCAGCCAGTGCTCTTAACAGCCCAGCCCAGTCATCCCCCTTTCTTTCTTTTCTTTTTTCAAAGATTTATTTATTTATTTTGTTTATAGTGTTCTGTCTGCATGTATGCCTGCAGACCAGAAGAGGGCACCAGATTTCTTTACAGATGGTTGTGAGCCACCATGTGGTTGCTGGGAATTGAACTCAGGTCCTCTGGAAGAACAATCAGTGCTCTTAACCTCTGAGCCATCTCTCTAGCCCTTCTTTTTTTTTTTTTTTTGAGACAGGGTTTGTCCTGGAACTAGCTCTGTAGACCAGGCTGGCCTCGAACTCACAGAGATCTACCTGCTTCTGCCAAACAAGTGCTGGGATTAAAGGCGTGCACCACCACCACCCTGCTTCCCCTCTTTCTTTTTTTGAGACAGGGTCTCACTATGTAGCCCTGGCTGGCCTGAAACTTGCTATGTAGACCAGGCTGCCTCTGCCTTGGGACAAGCCAAAGTCAGCTTCTAGCTTCTATCCCCATCACTGCCTCAACCTACTGTCTTTTTTTCCCAGGCCCCTTAGACCTTCCTGTGGTTTGGCTCATGATGAGGAGCTGCGTGTGACATGTCCTCCAGTCCTTCCTTCGGCAGGGTCAGCTGTCACTGAACGAGGCCCTTCCTGACTCCTTTACTAGCACATCCTGGGTCTTGCTTACATTTAGAGTGGGAGTCCATGGGGGAAGGGCCCATCTCACACCTACACACACTTCACTGGCTAGAGGATGCTTACAGATAAGCGATGGTGGCTGTCAGAACAATGTAGTTCTTCCCAATCTGTTTCAGCCCAAACAGAGAGAGTGGAGCCCGATATAGCATCCTCTACCAATACCATAAAACCTTTATTTCCTCTGGGTCCGCATGTCTTTCTTCCCTTTCCCCACCCTGGATCATAGCTTGATCAGTTCCTCTTCCTTTGGCTAGACCACCCGACTGTCTCTCAGGGAATGCGGGAGACTTCCTGCCAAGCGCAGTTGCATGGAACAGGAGGCAGCTCTGATCCCATGGCCCCCTCATGTGGTGACAGCTTGCTACTGAAGCCCTCCAAAGCCTCGCTGGACGTTTCTATTTTCTTCCAGGCAGAACAGTGGGATCCCAGTTGATTGTAGTAGGGTTGACATTCTCACGTCAGCTCCACAGTGGACACTTGTATGAGGACAGCTGGTGGCGTTAGTCCTCCAGTCTTCTGCACACCCCTCCTGAATCCTCAGACTTGCTAGGACTCTGATTAGCCTTATCTGGGGTTTGGTCTCAGAGCTGCGAAACATCTTGCCAGGTGACCTTGGGCAAACACCTATCTAGCTTCTACTGAAAAACAAATTAAACACTTGGGTCTACATAGTTCGGGGCTGCGGGCTGCCCTCAGATCCCCATGCTGTTCTTATTGCTTTCGAGACAAGGTTGATCTCCAGCTCAGGCTGGCCTTGGGTTGAAAGTGTGTTAGTCTCTAAGTACCAAGACCTAGTACCTTCATGTCTAGTTCTTGCCTTGCTTTTTATCTCCTTGTATATGGGATAGAACAAAGGGGCCAAGGCCTTAAGCCTTGAGACTCACCGATGCCTGAGCCCATGAACTTCTTTCAACACTAACAGCCCAGGATTCTCAATGTGGTCTCCCATCTTGCTAACTGACTTTCTGGAGGCCAGCCAGCCAGAATGGTCAGAGGGGGTCAAGAAACAGCAAGGCTGGCAGTGGATGGTCTAGTGTTGCTGTGTGCTGGATGGAGCCCTGGTTCAGCACCAAAGATAGGGCCTTAGCCCCAGCTTGAGCCACCTGCCAAGTGTGTGACTGCAGAAAAGGTCCTCTGTTTCTGCTCTCCTCTCCTGGCCTTCCTTCTCTCCTGTTTTCTGTGGTGCTAGGGGGTTTCCCAGGGCCTTTCCCTGAACTATATCTCAGCTCAGTCTCAACCTTCTTATTGGTACAATGGGGGCTCCTTTCCTGTCTCTTCCATGGATAACTGCACAAACGCTGTAGGATAAAGGCACTCTGGATAAGTCAGAACAATGTGGCACTAGGGCGTGCTAACAATGGAGGGCGGTCTCTGCACTTCCAGTCCCTCTGCAGGATGAACTTTCAGTTTGCTTTAAAGGCCGTTGTCTCTAGAGGATGAGGAAAACCTTGGGCCAAGAAGTGTGTGACCTTCTGGTCTCTTCCACTGGCATGGAGGATAGAAAATGGCACCAGCGTTGCTGCAAGAGGAAGGTCCTGCCTTGATGGCCACTGGGCTTAGAAACCCAACTCTCAGGCCTCCAGAGGAGCCAGGGGAGAAGACATCCAGATGCTTGGCGGCACCACTTCCTGAGGGGTTTGTTGAATTTGCACTGGGGTTGATCCCGGGCCTAGACAAATAGCCAGAGCTGGTGGGGGTCACTGGGGTTACAGGGGGCCATGGCTGGCTTTTTGTCCTGGGTTATCAGGCAGGTGCCCGATCCTAAGTTTCTGATGAGCTGATCCTAAAAAGCAACACAGCGGAGGGTTAACCTGAGGACCACGAGACAAGGGCAGCTGACATAAGGCAAAGGAAACAGGATAAGATACAAAGAGGACACTGCCAGTTCCTTCCCGAAGATACGCGCACCAAGGCAGCCTGATGGCCGTCACAGAGGACTGCAAGACCATGGCTGATAGAAAAAAACAAAAAAACAACCCTAGTGCGGGAGAATTGTCTGTATTCTGTCAATCATGATTTAAATAAATGCTGATTGGCCATTAGCCAGGATGTATAGGTGGGACAACCAGACAGGAAGTAGAGGCGGAGCAAGGAGAATAGGAGAATTCTGGGAAGCAGGAAGCTCTCTCGGCATTCCTCCATGGACCATCCAAGAAGCAGGATGTGACCTGTACTGCTGAGAAAGGTACTGAGCCATTTGGCTAACATAGATACAGACAATGGGTTAATATAAGCTACAAGAGCTAATAAGAAGCCTGAGCTAATGGGCCAATCAGTTTATAATCTTCTGGAGACCTCTGTGTGATTTTCTCTGGGATTAAACGGCTGGGGGGACTGGGCGGGACATAAACCCCAACATGCCTGGCCTACATGTTACACAACCCTTTCAGGGCCTCCCTTTCTCCAGGGTGGCCAGGTTCAAAAACTTGGGGTCATAGCTGCCTTTCACCCCTTTTCTGTTTCTGGCAGAAACTTTGGCTCTGTTCTTTCTGGTAGCTTCATGGCTAGGCCATTCTTTATTTCTGAGCAGCTGACTGGAGTGAGCAGAGCTCAGGCGTGGTGATGTGAGTGGCTACCGCCTATCTCATACCCCTGGACTCCCAGGGACTCTACGGCCCACCTCATGCGGTGTGGTGGGAGAGACAGACCCTGGACTCCCAGGGACTCAGGGAGGCCTGAAGCTTGGGCCAGACAAGCTTGTTGAATTTCATCTGGCTACTTGGTAGAAATGTGGACATTGTCCTTTGGGACGGAGCCCCTAACCGATAAAGAGAGACGATGCCTGTGCATTGCTTAGCACCTGGCACGCGAGGCAGGGGAGCACCAGGAGTGACTCTTCACCTGTTTGGAGTCAGCCTTAAAATGTGCCCAGACCATCATCTCTGCTCTTTTTTTAATTAGCTGGAACCAGACATTACCAGACATTGACCGACTCCACAGCCACTGTGCATTCCAACCACTCAGAAGATGAAGAAGAAAATGAGGGAGAAGAGGGCAGATGCGATGCCCTGGACTCTCTGGGCCACTGACTTACCTGCGTCAGCTCCCACTCCTCGTCCTTGGGCACTTTGCTGTTTTTGCCAGTGAACTGACAGCTCCTAAGGCCCAGCGTGCTAGCGCTGGCGTGTAGACACAGCTGCTTCCCAATGTTGTGACGAAGGTCCCTCTGGGATGTGTACTCAAAGTACTGGAAGTCAAGACAAAGATGTTCTCTGGAGCAGGTGGGCAGCTTCCCCGCTACCTCCCAAAGCCACTTGCCCTACAGTGCCAACTAGAGGACTTCCTGGAGAGGAAGTGAGAATGTGCTACAACTTTGAGTGATTTGTGTCACTGCAGTGACTGCTGCCACAGCATGTTATACTGGATTAACGGTGCATAGAACTATAAATTATTTGCACTATAACTGAACTATAAATTAAAGTTTACCTTAGCCTTATACACATAAGCACCACCTATGCAGTCATATGCTGGAACACTAGCCCTACATTTTTGTGTGTGACATGGATTCTTGTTTTGTAGCCAAGGCTGGTTTAGATTTCTGTCATGTAGACCAGGCTGGTCTCAAACTCATGACCAGCCTTCCAACTACTAGAACATTGTGCCATCCAGCCCATGGCATATGCCATCACAGTCACCTGCTATTTCTAGGTTAGCTAATAAATCGCCATTGACATAAAAGATGTTCACCAACGGACCACCTAAAATGGCTTTGCTTGCATCTGCACATCTCCGCAGTCGGTTCCGGCTACCCCTTCATCTTGCGTCACTTCTGCTTTAAATACATTTTGTGTACCAGATCTGGGTACTGGATATCTGAGGGACGGGATAGGAGCATGCTGGTTGGTTTTTTTTTTTTTTTTTTTTTTTTTACCTAGAAACAAACTAAGGTCATCTGGAAGAAGAATCTCAACTGAGAAAATGCCACCATCAGATTGGCCTGATGAAGGCCAATCTAGGCAAGGGTGCAGGGCATTTTTTGGTTAATGAGAAGGCCCAGCCCAATGTGGGAGGTGGCGCTCCTGGCAGGCAGTCCTGGTGAGGAGGAAGTTGGCTGAACACGAGCCTGGAGAGCAAGCCAGTTAGCAATGTTTCTCTACGGCCTTTGCTTCAGTTCCTGTCTTCACATTCCTACCCTGCTCCCTTCAGTGATAGACTGTGATGTAGAAGCGTAACAAAAAACAAACCTGTCAGCCAGTGGTGGCACACGCCTTTAATCCTAGCACTCAGGAGGCAGAGGCCGGCGGCCAGCCTGGTCTACATAGTAAGTGCCAGGACAGCCAGGACTACATGGTGAGACCCTGTGTCTAAAAACCCTTTCCTGTTTCGGTCCTGGTGTTTTAACACAGCAGCAAAACATAAACTAAGGCAGAAGCGTACAAGTTACCCTCAGGGATGTGCTGGGGCACTGGGGCATGGGGACGTTTCCAGGGTGTCGGTAGGTGGCTGTTTTGGCTCACTACTAGAGGTGGGGTCAGAGCTGTATTTTCTGGCCGGGGGGGCATTAAGGATAAAGGCTGAGTATAGGTGTAGGTGAAAGAAAGTGCTCAGAAATTCTCCACAGCTCTCAGCAGCTGGTCTCAGCCACAGCCCTCTCTGTTGGCAGCGTCCCCTCATCCTCTAGTGCCCAGCGTGATGCCAGCCCTGTGGCCTGCTTTGTCGTGTGCCTCGTGCTTTCCCATTCAGCCTGGCTCCCTGCCACAGGGGTGACTCCTCCCTCCGCATGGCCTCTGTTGCAGGCATCAAGAAAGAGGGCCCGTGGGAAGAGGAGGTGCCTCAGAGATGGGCTCCTGTCGGGTCTACCCGGGGTGAGCATGTTTTATCTACCTGATTGCCACCAAGGTTGTGGCAGACATACATGATGAGAGGCTTCCCTCCATGGTTGTTCTCGCCCACATCCAAACACTGGTTGGTGCCGAGATTCTTGATCTGCACAAAGGTGAGCAGAGGGGAAGCGGGGTAGCTCAGCTGGGCATGGGCACAACTGGAACGGCCCTTCCACTCTGGGCATGAACCAGATGCCTGGGGCTAATAGCAAAGTGTGGCAGAAGAGCCCCGAGGATGGGCAGGGCAGGGCTGGGTGCCCATTGTAGGGAAAGATGAGCAGGCCCTTAGGATGCCAGGTCCTGAGAGGTCCTCAGCACACAGGAGCTACCCTCACCATCACCTGGGACTTGTCCATGTCTGGATGGAAACAGTGTGCATGGGGCCCAGCGATGTGTATTAACACACTTCCTGGGTGTTCTCCCAGACTCAGCCCTTGAGAATCACTCCTCACGGACTGCCCCCTTTATCAGGATTTTAACTATTGGAGGAAGCCCCCAGTTCTCTCCCCGATCCTCTTGGCTTGGCTGCTCCTGGGCTGCCTGGTCTTAACTTCTTTTGGGGTACCATGGTGGTGGGTAAGCTAACTCACGGCTCCATAGAAGGTGGGGTTCAGGTCAGGGACAAACATCTCCGGGTAGACATTGTGCAGGTACCAGGAAAAGTTGTGGCAGTGTAGCTGCTCCCTCAGCTGCAGTCGCTCCGAAATGTCACCGAAATTATTCTGTCAACCAAGTCAGTCCCCTAAAAGGTGAGTGACACAGCCAGGTCTTCCTGTCTGGGTTGAGCAGCCCAGACAACATGGAACACTGACACCACTCTCCCCTGCTCATCATGGCTACCGGCTCAGCCTCACATCTAATACCTGACCTCTTCTTGCCTTACCTTGGGGACCTCATTACCTCACAACACTCCCTCATGTCCTGTAACTCCCCAGTCAGCCTGTCAGAGCCATTCCTCCAGTGAGGGGTTCTCCTTCCTACCTCTTTCCTTCCTTTCCTTCCCCTCTGAGCAATGCTGGGACACTTCCCCTTCCTGGAGGCACAACCAGGCTCCCCACCCCTCTAGCTTCGGAGCCCTGTGTTCCCCGGGAATGCAGGGAGGCAGGAGGGTAGAGATGGGATGGCCCTGCCAATGGGCAGCAGACCAGGGGCCTGGAATTCCACGATTCTCTCAGCAAATGTCACCCAGGCACCGGACGTCTTACCTCCTGGACCATCTTCGCTGCCTGCAGATTTCTCCTATAGAAAAGCTTCCTGTAGCTGTCCATCCAGACCTCAGCCAGGCGCACCTGATTGCGTGCAATGACACTGGTGCCCTTGGGGAAGGTATGGGGACTCTTGGTACGGAACACGTGGCCCACCACAGAGCAGGGGATGATCTCCAGCTGGCCTCCACACTGCCATACCTGACACGAAAGGAGACAGGATGGGACCTTCAGGAGGCTGGATGACAAGTCCCTCCAAGCAGTTCTGTTCAGTCCCCAGAACACCAGACCCCAGGTCCTAGGATGGAAGTATATGTTGCCCATTCCATCCCTGAAGACAGAGACATTGGTGGGCTTCCTCCTACGGCGCAGCTACCCATGACCAGGCTGTCTGTGCTGCTTGCTCTGGGTTAGTGGATGTGGGTATGCAGTCCTGAGTCACCAGGCTCATGCCAGAGAAGAGACGGTCGGTTCCTTCTGTGCTATGCACTTACTCTCAGCTCTGGGCTCTTGGGATCTGGAGACGTGAACACTTACCCAGGGGTTACAGAACAGCTGGCCTCCCCTACACCAGAGCACCAGTCAGTGGCCCGTGGCCACTGGGCCTTGAGCATGCCAGTTTTCCAGGAGAGATCCTGGACCTGGGTCAGAGGCTCACCATAAGTGAGAACTGGATACTGGCTGGTGGCCCTTCTCTATGCTAGCTGCTGGCTGAAGACGTCTCTCCCACTGGGCTCTTTGGGTCTTGTTTTGGGAGGCACCTGCTAGTTACTTACATACGGCAGCAACAGAAATCCACAGTCACAGCTACAGTAGCATCAGAAGGCAATTATGTGCCTGATATATGCCAGGTACCGAGATGACTCCATTAATGAGCTCATTTTCCCATTAATTACTTTCTCACTAGCGGGGATTCATGCAGCTTTCAGAGGCAGTCCTTCCTAACTTGTCTGGATTTGCCTCATTCTCAGAATTCCTCAGAGTTCTGCCTCCATCAGAACCGGGTCCCACCTCTTGTCTCTCAGTTAGGAAGAGCTTGTTGAAAACCCAAAGGCCACCAGGGCGGGTGTCCTTTGACGTGGGGAGAGGAGCCCGAGTTTTACAAAATGGAGAGGGTAAACTAGCTCCTGACCTGTTTTCACCTTCACTGAGACCTTTCCCACATTCTTCATAAAACAGTTGATACCTGAGTTCAATCCTTACTGCCCCCACAATCCCTTCCCTCTGAGAAGTTCTGCCCTGGGATTTGGTTCAAGCTATCAGACTCAGCTTCAAAGTCCTACTGCCCTCGCTGGGAGCCAGGGCAGGAGGCAGACACCCTTTCAAGTCTGGTTCCAACATGACATCCTCAAAGCTACCCATGCCGGACGGACAGCTTGTCATCCCTCCCCACCCCCACCTCCGCCCACGTTGAGGTTTCCCCTTCGGGGCTCTCTCCATTCTCACCCGGAAGGACATTTCCACGTTCTCCCCTCCCCAGATCTCCATCTGGCTGTCATAGGTTCCGATGTGCTCAAAGTAGGCCTTGGAGATGGAGAAGAGGCCACCAGCAAACGTCGGGGATCTGGAGAGGCAGGGAGAGGCACAGGTACCGTCTGTGTATCATCAGTAGCCAGGCAGCAGATGCCTGGTGGGGATGGCTGGTGTCTGGCTCCTCTCTTAGGTGTCCTACTTCATGTCCTTCTCCTTGCCCGGTCAGACAGCCCCTCCTGCTAACTTCCACTGTGCCTGCTTCCCTTTCTAGAAATGGGCCCAGGAGAGAGGCAGTCCGCATTACTCTGTTCTAAATGAACTCCTGTTCAACCAGGGATACAGGAAGCATCTCCCAGCAGGGCCTGAGCGCCATGGCTGCAGCTGGAGCTGACAGAGGCAGCCCAGTTCCCGGGACCACAGTCTAGAGAGGAGAAGGTTCCAGCTCTCATTCCGTGTGGCAATATCACTAAAGCAGAGAAGGCAACCATCTCCAGAAACCCCGTGACAGATTCTGCAAACAGGCAGGGTCCAACCATGACAGAATGAACGCATGCTACAGGCTGGGCTGGCCCCATTCTCTATCAGTGTCCTGTCCCTTCAGGGGCTATATGGTCACAGATTAGCTGGGGCCTAGCCTGCTAATGTGTTTTAAACTGCCCAAGAAACTTAAGCTCAGAGGAAAGCTGCTGGTTGCCTTGAACAGGGGACACTGGTAAGAGGTGCTCCTGGCAACAGAGTGGGTGGACAGGGAGGGGCGAGCTGAGTCTGGACTCTGGGAAGACAACTAAAGGTTCAGATGAAGGCAGGGAGGCACAGACCCAAGTAAAGACTGGGCCAATGTAGCAAGGCGACATCACAGGAGTCCGGGGAAGTGAGGGATTCCCTGATGCCACAGTCACATTCTAGAAGGAATTTCAGTTGAGAAACCATCATGCTTGGATTGGATTCCCGTCACCACTTCTGTCTTCTTTAAGGGGTCCTAAGGCAGCCCGAGTAGCCCCAGGCAGGCTCGGAGAGCCCTAGAGCTCCAGATGAAGCATTGAGGCGAACCTGCTCTTGAGGATGCCTGAGAGGTGCCCAGACCAGGGGAATCACTGACAAACCAGCCATGAAAATAAACGCCACTCAGAAACATCACTGTAGACTTATCTCAACAGGTAGCCTCTAGAAAATGCCTGTATACCCTGGCCTACTTCCTGGGACCCTGTGTCCCTTAGCCATCTATCTCTGCGAGAACGAGGAAGTTACCAGTGTTGGAGGACCACCATACGAAGTGTTTCTAGCAAGCCACGTGTGCTGCCAGGGCACCTGAACCCAATAGCACATTCATTCCTCAAACACTGGAGCTTTGTACTCCCGCTGGGCGATCTTACAGAGGTCATTAGTGAGGGGTGGGGGCCAGGTGCCCTGCCCGTGCTGCTGTGTGCTTGGTCCCGGCCTGGGTGGAGTAAGTGTTTGTTGTTATACATGCCAAACAAAGGCTCCTATGAGACAAACAGAGTCAGCAGGGAGTGTAGATTTCTTCCTCTGTCTTCTCTTTCCCCTCTTCCTTTTGTTTTTTGTTTCTCAAGATGAGGGGTCTTACTCTATAGCCCAGGCTTTCCTGGGACTTTGTGGCTCAGGCTAGCCTAAAACCCATAATGATCTGGCCAGGAGAACAATAGCTCAGATGGCTCAGCAGTGCAAGCGCTACGCAAGTATGAGCCTGAGTTCAGATCCTGAAACCCTGGGTAAATTCCAGGTGGACATGACAACCTGCCTGCTACTCGGTCCCAGAGACAGGACCCCAGGGCAAGCTGGCTAGCGATCCCAGCTGTGTTGGGGAGTCCTAGGTTTAACCGGGAGACAGTGCCTCAGTGAGCGAGGTAGAAGATCACTTAAGGATAAGTCCTAACACCATCCTTGAAAACATGAACACACAGGCAGAAACACTCACCTGCACATGTGCCCACAACACATGCAAAAACATGTGCACCTGTACACACATCTACACACATGCACACACACACAGCACAAAAAGAAAAAAAAGTCCTGCAATCTGTAGAGGCTGGGCAGGCAGGGAGCAAGAGGCAAGCCTCCGTAGGCTTTAAGCACGTTAGTTGTCAGCTATCTAGCCTGCTTGCTGTCAGAAGACTATGGCTGTGGTTCCCAACCTGTGGGTCATGACCCCTTTGGGATCGCATATCAGACATTTACATTGCGATTCATAACAGTAGCAAAATTACAGTTGTGAAGTAGCAACAAAAACAATGCTATGGTTGGGGTCACCACAACATGAGAAACTGTATTAAAGGGTTGCAGCTTTAGCAAGGTAGGCCTGGAGCTGGCTAGCTAAGGATAACTTGAACTTCTGGTATTGTTTTCCCTTCCAAAGGTGGGGCTTCAGATGTGCACTACCAGGCTCAGTTTGGTTTTCACATTTTGAAGCAACTATTAAAAACCCAAATCCCACCCCCACCCAAATAAAAGAACACCAATAGGCTATATATGGGTGTCTGGCAAAGTTAGACTGTTCTGATGTGTCTCATTAATGAAAAGTACATGGCAACTGAAACAAGCCTCAAACCGATACACACAGCCTGTATTTGTTCCTTTTCCCTCACCCCACCCTGTCCTGCTTCAGACTGAACCCAGGCCTTTGCACACGCTAGGCAGAGCTCTCCCACTGACCGCTGACACACGTCGCAGCACCTTAGACATTCTAGCTTTCAGACAAAGTCTCACTGGATTTCCCAGGCTGGCCCTGAACACACTGTAGTCCAGACAGTCCTTGAATGTGATCCTCTTGTCTCAGCGTCCTGAGGGGCTCGGATTATGTGCTGGATTGTTTTAGCTCGACACAGGCTAACATCCTCTGAGAGGAGGGAGCCGCAATTGAGAAAATGCCTCCATAACATCAAACTGTTAGTGAGCCTAGGGCAGTTTCTTAGTTCATGAATAATGGAGGAGGGCCATTGTGGTACAGTCCATTTTGGGGAGTGCCATCCCTAGGCTGGCGGGCTTGTGCTCTATAAGAAAGAAAGCTGGACAAGCTATGTGAAGCAAGCCAGTAAGCAGCCCCCCTCCATGGTCTCAGCATCAGCTCCTGCCTCCAGGTTCCTGCCCTGTTTGTGTTCCTGCCCTGGCTTCCTTTGATGATGGACTATGATGTAGAAGCATAAGCCACATAAATTCTTTCCTCTCCACCTTGTTTTTGGACATGGTATTTCATTGCAGCGATAGCAACCCTGACTAAGACGGAGTACAAGCATGCATCACTGGGTCCAGCACCTATCTTCTTTCTCTGAGTCTTTCCCGAGACAGTAACCTGGGAGCCCATGCCACAACTACCTACTGCAATGATTGTTCAGCAATGACCTCCATACAGCGTCCCTCAGCCGCTCTGCAAGCAGAAGCCCTGGCCTCCTAGATATAGGGAGCAAAGAGGGAGGTGAAGGTGCACAGGCTGGCAGATGGCCAGTAGTAAGCAGGAGCCATCATGGTGTGTGGCGGTAGGGTTCATGCTGGGGCACACAGGTCCTCGCCTACCCTGTGCTAGCTGCAGGATCTGAAGTTAGCTGCTTACTGCCTTGGCTCTGTAGTCTCACTTGTAAAACAGGCTAACCAAAGGACCTACCTCACAGGGTCTGTGGCTTGATAAAGCACCTAGTGGATGTTGGTGTGGGATGGTACAGGTCCCCGGAGCTGAGTGGGCAGAGGCCAGGGTGGGGGCTCAGCAGGGTGCAGTCCTTACTTGATGGGGTACGTCTCATCCTTGCGCCTCTGCTTCTCATGTGCAGGAAGCATCTCCCAGCCGAAGGTCAGGCTCCAGTCAAAGTTGCCACGGCTGTGGGCTTTGCCTTTCTGTACAGGTTTGGAGAACCGGAACGTGTTAAGGTCGATGGTGACGATGTCTGGGCTCACCACCACTGTCTTATCTTCAGCGATTCGAGCCAGGAGGGGCTCCAGCCAACCATGGAAGCACTCACCTGCAGATCCAGACCAGAAGGTGGAGGTCAGGGGCCCAGCCATAGATGAACCCTCTACCCTCAGAGGAGGCCTGGGGGGGGGCACATAGAATCCCTGAAGCCTCTTCCTCCACCTCCTGAAAGGTGGATGTGGCTTTGGAAGGGGGATGGTAGGTTTTGGGGGAGCAACCTGGTCAGCATAAATCAGACGTGAACTACCACAGACCTGAAGAGGGTGTCCTCAGGGTTTCCAGCCCCCGCCTGAGTGTGGCTTCGGAATGGCTCTCTGTCCTCCAGGGCATGTGCACGTCAACACCCAGCTCTTACTGTGGAGCTGCCCTCCCCAGGATGTGGGATCTTCTTTCTTTCTCCTCTCTCTTCCTGAGAGCTTTGCTATGCAGTCTCCACTGGCTCAAACTCACTATACTGAGCACTGAGTGGACTGGCCCCAAACTTGTAGTGATCCTCCTGTCTCTGCCACCAAATGCTGAGATAACAGGCACAGGTCACCAGGCCTAGACAGTTTTGACTTTAAATAAACATAGGTACATTACTTTATATTTTAGATTTATTTATTTTACCTTATGTATCTGAGTGTTCTGTCTGCTTCTATATCTGTGTACTATGTGTGTGCCTTGTGCCTGCAAGGTCAGAAAAGGGGACTAGATCCCCTAGAACTGGAATTATGGATGGTTGTGAGCCACTATGTGGTTGCTGGGATTAAAACTCTGATTCCCTGCAAGTGTTTTTAACCTCTAAGCCATTTTTAGGCCCCTATTTTACTTTATTTTAATGATATTTTATTAGGTAAGTAAGGAAACTGAGGCAGAGTCAGATGGGTTCCTGATACCAGTCTAGAGTTTTCTGGTTTCTATTGTTCTTTCAGGAAAAGTCAAGGGGGAGGCCTTTTAAACTCCACATTGCCCTACAGAAAAATCCCACACAAGAGCGTTCCTAGTGGGGACAGGAGTTTCTCTTAGGCCCACACAAGGGAAGGGTAAATGGCCATCAGAGTCACTGCCAGCTGTCCTGAGTCACCAAGACTCATGGTTATGCTCTCTCAGGAACCACGCCTGGAGTCAGGGGGAGGAAGGGGCAAAAGTGGACGAGCACCTGAAACAGAAGACAGGACAGCCTCAGCCCTTCCTCCTCTGCCAGTGGTGAAGGGCAGGGGTCTAAGCTCTGCCAAGCAGGCATCTGCTACTCACAGTGGGCATCCAGGAACGTGAGCACCTCGGCCTGCGCCACACTCGCTCCCAGCAGCCGGGCTGTTATGAGCCCTTTCCGCTCCAGCTGCCTCACCACCCTCACGATTTGCAGCTGTTGGACGTACTGCTCCAGCCTCTCCTTCAGGTATTCTGGAAGGGAAAAGGCCACTGTTACCAGCTCCTCACTAATCCCCTGTGGGCACCATGCCCAAGCACTCCCAGGTCTTCAGCAGGTCTGAATGTCAACCCCTCCCACACACCTGTACA
This sequence comes from Ondatra zibethicus, assembly GCA_004026605.1. NCBI lineage: Eukaryota > Metazoa > Chordata > Mammalia > Rodentia > Cricetidae > Ondatra > Ondatra zibethicus. Next base: position 66,616 of record PVIU01008652.1, on the reverse strand, counting down.
GATCCATTACACAGGATGCAAAGACTATATATAAAAGAAACTGTGAACCGCATGCCCACAGGCTTGCACAAGGTAGGGACTAACTACAGCAGGGAGCATGGTAGACATGTGCCCGTGTCTTAAGAACAGACTGCCTGGGGGCAAGACAGATCATGACAATCATAGTAGGTGGTTGACAACTGCCAGGGCCAGTGCAGGCCCAACAGGAGCCTGCAGAAGGGAGGACCCCTCTGCTAGAGCAGGGAGGACCCCTCTGCAGAGCAGCAGCTCCTCCTGAGGGAGCACGCTGCCTCCTTCCTCTCAGCTGTGCTGCCCCTTCTGCTCCTCGCACAGACCAAGCCTCGGGGACTTCTCTTGGTGCTTCCCTTTGTGAGAAACGCCTGGAGAGGCTCTTTCTGGCTATAGCGTGTAGTGCTCCCTAAGAGCCCTGGGATTCCACCTAAAATCCTCAGGACATCTAAACTAGTTTTATTTTGAAGGATTCCATCTTGAAACATCAATTATCTTTATATTTTAACGTATTTTTGTTGATGAGTTTCACTGTCTTGGCTACCTTGGAACTATGTAGTCCAGGCTGACCTCAAACTCATAGACAGCCACCTGCCTCTGCCTCCCGAGTGCTGGGATTAAAGGTGTGCGCCACCACCACTCCTGGCTTACTGTTCTGTTTTAAAAACAAAGAAAAAAATATTGTGTTTTTAAATTATGCATATGTGTGCGTGTCTGTGCAGAGTTGCAGGCCCAGAGGATGTCAGGTTCGCTGCAGGTGGAGTAAGAGGCAGGGCTGAGCTGCCAAGCTTGGGTCTCTGGAAGACCTGTGCACGCTCTGAACTCAAGAGTCTCTCTCCAGCTCTCTCTCCTGTTCTTAACTGTGTGAAATGGAGGCGCTTGTAGTTTTAGTGGAAAACAGCTCTGGCGACTGTTTGTGTCCTTCCCTCCAACTGTGGCTCACACTGGGCCTCGCTCTGGATACCGCGTTTTATAAATCATAGGCCCTGAAAACAATTTATTGGGCTGTCACTGATAGCAAACACCCCCTCCCTACACACACACACCTATCATGTGCCCGTCACTAAAGCAGGTGACTTCGTGCCTGTTTACCCCAGGGTTAACAGATGGAAAGTCAAGACTGGGAGCCCAGGTCACCCCGGCAAACCCTGTGGTGGCACCAGGGTCCTGAGACGCCTGTGTGTGAAGACTGAGCCCCTCTAAGAGCTCTGAGTCACCTATCAGGACTTAAGGGGTGTGAGTTTCTTGGGGTGAGGGTGTTTCTTGGTCCCCTTAGTTATCTATGGTCTTGCTGCTTCCTCTGTGAGACCCCAGGAGGAATGGGAAGAAAGGGACTTTCTTTGGTCACTGCCAGGGAGAGCAGAGCCCCAGGAAAAGAAAGTAAACTTTGAAACTGACCTCCGGCTTTTTTTTTTTTCAGTCCTTCTGGTAGGCAAGTGTTCCTGACCCACTGCCCTTATGAATGACACCCTCCAGGAAGCCACTTGAGAAGGGGGCTTGTCTTGTTTCAGAAATGGAGCCTCTTGTCTTTGGTGTCAGGACCTGGCTGTTTCAATTTAGTCTCACGTGGCGACTTCAACCCAACAGTGACTTAGTGTCTGTAATGCACTGTCCAGGGGCCGGACACTGGCTTGGACAGGGAGTGTCTGTCACCACCATGGGGCATGTGAGCCCCAGTCTGGCCACCATGGGACATGTGAGCCCCGGTCTGGCCACCATGGGACATGTGAGCCCCGGTCTGGCCACCATGGGACATGTGAGCCCCGGTCTGGCCACCATGGGACATGTGAGCCCC
>PVIU01008652.1:0-64712 GCA_004026605.1 Ondatra zibethicus | reverse complement strand
CCATCATGGGACATGTGAACCCTGGTCTGGCCACCATGGGACATGTGAGCCCCGGTCTGGCCACCATGGGACATGTGAACCCCGGCCTGGCCACCACGGGACATGTGAGCCCCCGGCCTGGCCACCACGGGACGTGTGAGCCCCAGCTTGGCCCCTGCCAGGTGTTGCTGACAGGAAGGAGGAGCCCAACTGTGGTGTCACCTTCTCAGCAGCTCAGCTGAGGTCTCCAGAGACCCTGCTCAGCTCAGCTCACGGGAAGCTCATGGTAGAGATAACCACAGCAAGCCTCACAGGAAGTGGGTTGTGTGGTAAGACAGTGAGAGGCGCTAAGCTGTGACTTCCAGGGCCTTATGCTCTAGAGTTCTCCCACGCCTTCCTTCCAGTCTCAGGAGGCCAGGCTGGGGGCTCCTGGTTCTGGGCCTCAGGTCCTTGCAGGAAAGCCAGACAACTCCCCACATCATCCACCGTCTGTCCCACCTCTGGGATTACTGCACATTGGACCCAATGCTGAGTCTAGAGACAGGCAGGCTAGCATATGCTCTCATGTCCCTCCAATGACAGTGATGAGAGTCCCCTCCTCTCTGCCCCATGAAGCCCACAGGTCACAATGCTCCTGTGAGTGACAACTGCAAGGTTTCCTCCAGCCCTGCAGAGCACTGCACCTCAGGGCAAGTCTACGCTCCCCAGCCTCACCTTGTGACCTCCACCCAGCAATCAGCAACCCTTTAGCCCCTCTGCCCTGGCTCCAAGCTGGGCTCTCCCTGCCTTTTCCCTTCTTTAAAGCTCCATTGTCAACTCCACAGCAAGCTGATCAATTCTTACCCCTTAGCTGTCTCCCCAGGTATCACGGTCAGCTGTTCTCCCAGCTACTCCTTCATACTTTCCCAGATATGGAGCCACCTTAAAATGCAGTTTCCTCACTGGGAAACTTTAATCCCAGCACTCAGGAGGCAGAGGCAGGTAGATTCTGAGTTTGAAGCTAACCTGGTCTACAGAGTGAGTTCCAGGATAGTCAGGGCTACATGGAGAAAACCTGTCTTGAAAGACAAAACAAAACACACACACACACACACACACACACACACACACACACACACACACACACACGCACGCATGTATGCACATGCGCAGTTTCCTTTCTCTCTCTCCTTTATGTTCGATGATGATGGAGTTCACAGCCTCATGCATGCTAGGTAAATGCTCTACCACTGAGCAATGCCCTAGCCCCAGATCTCCCCACCACTTTCTCTCCAGGGTCTCTAATCCAGGCTAGCCTCAAACTCTTATTTTTTTCTTTCATCTTCTGAGTTTCTAACTGAAAATATTTATTTTATGTGTATGGTGTTTCATCTGCATGTATGTCTGTACATTACATATGTGTAGTGCCTATGGAGGTCAGAAGAGGGTTTGGATCCCTAGGATTGGAGTGACAGACGGTTGTGACCCGCAAGGTGGGTGCTGGGAACTGAACCTGGGTCCTCTGAAAGAGCAGCCAATGTTACATCATCTTTCCAGCCCTTGGCATCTCTGAGGATGACCTTGAACTTCTGATCCTCCTGTATTCACTTGCCACAGGTTGGAATTACAGGCATGTGCCATCATGTTTGGCTAATGTCATGCTGTGGTTGAACACAGGACCTTGCGCATGCTAAGCAAACACTCAACTAACTGTATTATATTCTTGGCCTCCTCCTGCTCCTCAGCATTATCTCTCTCTCTCTTTGTTTGTTTTTTGAGACAGGGTTTCTCTGTAGCTTTGGAGCCTGTCCTGGAACTAGCTCTGTAGACCAGGCTGGCAGCATTCTCTCTAAAACCGTAAATCAGATGAACTTTGTTTTTTAAGATGTGGTGTCACTATGGGGTCTAGGCTGGACTCAAGCTCACAATTCTGCTGCTTTAGTCTACTACAATTAGATAATTTTACTAACAGTGTTTCAAAGGTGCATTAAAAACAAATCCAGGGCCAGTGAGAGGACTTAGTGAGCGAAGGTGCTTGCTATGAAGGCCTGGCAACCTGAGTTCAATCACTGGGCCACAGAGTGGAAGGTGAGAACTGTCTCCCTGACAAGCGCAAAGCCCCAGGTTCAGTTCCCAGTACTAGGGGGTGGGGACATCTAAACCAAGCAACAACAATAAATAAAAAAAAAATCCACCATAGATTTATCGTAATATAATCTAGCAATTTCACTTCTGGGTACAGATAAAAGAGAATTCCAAACGGGGACTGAAACAGATATTTGTACACCTGTTCATAGCAGGATTAGTCATAAAAGCCACTTGCAAAACCAACATATGAATGCATAAGCAAAATGAGGTTTATCATTACCAGGGAATGTTATTCAGCCTGATGTGTGCTCCACAGACAAGATCTTGAAAATACTATGGAATGTGAAAGAAGCCAGCCCCCAAAGACAAATGCTATATATGCTATTCACCTATAGGAGGAGGTAGCCAGAGTGCTCAAACGCATCAGCCAGAAGGTGGGATGGGGCACCAGGTGCTGGTACAGATGGCACTGTGGTTTTAACGGGCACAGAGGTGCAATGGGAAGATGAAGGTCTGCAGATAGCAGTGGTGATGGCTGCATGACAGTTTGGATAGGTTTAGAGCCAAAGGACTGTACACTTAAAAATGTCAAAGATGGGGCCAGTGAGATGGTTCAGAGGGTCGAAGCACGGTGCTGATGGCATGAATTTGATCTCCAGAACCCATGTTAAAAAAAAAAGGTCAGGTGTGGGGGCATGTATCTGCAATCCCAGACCTCCTACAGTGAGATGCAAGGCAGAGGCAGGAGAGTCAGAGGAGAAGAGAGAAGTGCCCAAAAGTTGTCCTCTGCCCTCCACACATGTACCATGACATGTGGACCTGTACTCAAACACATGCACACATGCACATACACATACAAAATAATAATTTTTGACACAAAAATTTCTCTATTTAGCCCTAGCTGGTAGCCTTGACTTGCTTTGAACTTATTATGTTGACCAGGCTGGCCTCAAATTCACAGAGACTCAGTCCCAAGTGCTGGATTAAGGCAAGCGACATCATGCTTGGCTAAAAAAAAAATCTTTTTTTAAGAAGAGAAGGAAAAACATGGTCAAGATTGAGAGGCAGGAGCCTTGCCTATTATGCACAGGGTCCTAGGTTTGATTCTCAGCTTGATCTCACACACACACAAAAGAACTGTTCATAGGTTTAAAAGAAAAAGATTAAATTCATATACTAAAATTAAAAGTAAGCAAAAACGGTGATGCCAGCACGTCTTACACTGTGTGTGACTCACAAGAAGAGCAGACTCACTTGCTACTGCTTACATAGGTCTTGTGACTCACCCTTGCTCACTTTTGTATTCGTGTGTTTGGCTGCCTTGCCCACTTCCTTTTAGCCATGATAGCCTGCTTTCTCACCAACACACCATGCCCGAGGGCCCTTGTGCTGGCTGTTGCTTTTGTGGGGACAGCCTGAGTGGCCTTCCTTGGCATCTCTCCTGAAGGGGTCCCCTGACTCAGTATCCTAGCACTGTTCCTTTTCTCTCTCTTACTGGAATTGCTTCATTAGACTCGTTGCTATCTAAAATGATTTTCTGGGGGTTGGAGAGAAGGCACAGTGTTAAGAGCCTGCTGCTCTGGCAGGGACCTGAGTTTGGTTTTCAGCACCCACTTCAGGTGGCTCACGGCTACCTGGAACTTGACCTCCAGCTCTCTACTTGCCTCTGTGTGCACTACGCTCTTGTGCACATATCCTTATACAGACATGTTCACATATACATACATATAAATAATATCGTATTTTAAAAATACAAAATAAAGGTATTGGAGAGATAGGTCAGCAATTAAAAGCTCTAGCTGCTCTTGCAGAGATCCTAGGCTTGGTTTCCAGGACCCACATGGTGGCTCACAATCATCCTTCACTCCAGTTCCAGGGATTCAATGCCCTTTTCTGGCCTCTACGGGTACCAGAGACATATACGGTGCACTTACATACATGCAGGCAAGGCACTCATATACATAAAAAAAATCTAAAAAAAATAAAATAATTTTCTGTTTTTTTCAACAAAAAAAAAGCAATTAGGTGGTGGTGGTGCACACTTTTAATTACAACACAAGGAGGCAGAGGCAGGTGGATCTCTGTGAGTTCAAGGCCAGCCTGATCTTCTAAGAGAGTTCCAGGACAGCCAGGGCTGTTACACAGAGAAACACTATCTTGAAAAACCAATAAATAAAATAAAAAAATTAAGCTCCAAGAAGACAAGGCAGTAAGGGGTGAAGTCTAGACTCTGATTCTGACTCTTGGCAAGGAACTGAAAGTCCCCCAGCCTAACACAAGGTCTCCTCCCCCAAGTATCAAATGCCATGGTCACAGGGCTGCTGTGGGACACCTGGGTAGGAGGACAGAGAGCAGGCACACTGTCCAGCAGAGAAGCAGTCCTTTTGTGTGTGTAACAAGAGCCAGTTAATCTGATCAAACAGTCAAACGTGTGGGAAATTTTATCCTGTGTGGATAGACAGACAGAGATTGCTGACCCCATAGTTCTTCTGTTCCTACTGAATAGCACTCAGAGGCTTCCTGGAGTCTGAGAGGCCTCAGAGAGAGGTGTTTCTTATAGTATGTGTACTACCCTGAGGATTACATGTAGAGATGTGGCAGTGGATATCATTGTGGGCAATGACATCTCATCATACAGTCTCAAAGCAGGACTCGGAAAATAAAGAGGACCAGCCAGTCTCAGGTGAGAAGTTAGAGATGACAGACATGGCCTTAAGAGCAAGTGTGTGTGGGTACTGGAGAGATAGCCCAGTGGTTAGGAATCCTGGATACTCTTACAGAGGACCTGTGTCCAAATCCCAACATCCACACGGAGACTCACAATTATCTGTAACTCCAGTTCCAGGGGAATCCTCCGGCCTCCAAAGACATCAGGTATACACATGGTACACAGACCTACATGCAGGCAAGACGCTCATACACAGAAGGAAAACAAAAGAATGAGCCCAGGCCAAACTGGAGGTGACCAGAGAGAACACACGGCACAGCCATGTCTGATGGGGACGGCAGAAGTCATAAAGCCAGCACAGCTGCTGGACAGAGGTCCAGCAAGGCTGAGCCACATGATGGCTGCCACCCCACCTTTGGTTTTCATCTCCAGCTGTTGCATACTTAGGGGACTTTTAATATTTGTACAATTTGGGGATATTGGATTGATGGGAAATTTCTTATGAATCATTTATGCCTTCTCCCAGGAATACTGCTTCTACACTTCCCCAGGATAATCCTGAAGATACTACCCCACCCACGTTTAGGGAGATACTCTTATCTACTTGAAGGTCTTCCTTCTGCCTTGGAGGTTGTGACACACATAAAGACGCCAGAGGTCTCTTTATGAGGCTCTGAGACATTCTTTAAACATCTGTCCCTGTACTTATGCAGGAGCACGATATTCAAAACAAAGTAAATTCAAAAAGGTCAACAAAATTCAGTGGGCTAGAGGAGTTGGCCACAGATCAGACTGCAAGCTTCTTCCCACTGTACACACAGCAACAAAGTTAGATTAGCTGAAGTGACCTTTGCCCTACACGGAAACTTATATTGATGAACAGAAACGGTGTAGGAAGAGGACGAAAGAATGAGATGTCAGGACCCCCCTTTCCTGGAAAAGTTAGCACATGCGGAGCCACTGTGGTGTCATGTGACCAAGGGACAACAGAGTACAGGATTAGATTTACAAACAAACTTTGTAAAGATATAAATGTGAGCGTTGTAGTATGCCAGAACTTGAACAGCTGCAGCAGCGTCGGCCTGAGGAGTTTTCTTGGGCGCTCTGACCATTAAGAGTTAATGATACGCTGCTTGGACATGGCAGCAGGCCTGGGTTGGCTGGAAGATCTTGTTTTGGCCTAGTACCCTTGTAGCCACAGAAGCTACCCACCTGAGAGCCGGCTGTCACATGCCTCTAGATTCTTTAAAATTGGGTTCTGGGATTAATGAGTAATAATAATTAAAAATGAAAACTGCTTATCAATGATGTCAAAACTTGAGGGGAGGTGATTGGCAATGGTAACTCTGTTCTGTCATAGTTTATGATGACTGAGTGATGAGCAAGAGGAGGTGAAACACAGGCCCCAACCAGAATGATGTGATCTATGCTTTGGAACAGCATGGATGTAATCCCTGCTTACTAAATTCTGTATGAAGACACACTCTGGCTTCCAGTCACTCAGGCTGCAAGATTCTCAACATCACCAGGGACTGGTTCTCTCTGTCTCTCACCTACTCTTTATATCCTCTGCTGGAACCTGTCCCCTATCGGGGACGGCCCCTGGCAAACACAGGAATGGGGTCTGGAGAGATGGCTGCTCTTCTGGAGGACCTGAGATCAGATCCCAGGTTGCTCAGAGCCCACCTGTAACTCCATCTCTAAGGACCCCTGGCTTCCTAGGGCATCTGCACTCACACACGTATACCCACACAGACACATCTAATAATGTAGTTTAACTATGAATGTATTTGGAACACAGGCCTGCTGGCTGCTATGAAGGGTATTGTCCGGATTGGTCTTTTTCTTTCTTTTTTTTTTTTTTTTTGTCAACTTGACACAAGCTAGAGTGATCAACAATTAAGAAAATTCCTCCAAAAGATAGGCCTGTAGTCCAAAGCCAATGGGACACTTTCTTAACTAGTGCTTCATGTGGTGCCAGCCCTGGTCAGGAGGTCCTTGGTTATATAAGCAGGCTAAGCAAGCTGTATTAGTGTTCCTGCATGGCCTCGGCTTCAACTCCTTCCTCTAGGTTCCTGCCTTGAGTTCTTGTCCTGACTTCCCTTCACGCTGGGCAACAATCGTAATGCGAAATAAACCCTTTCCTTTCCCAGACACTTCTGGTCATGGGCTTTTGTCACAGCAATAGAAAACCTAACTAAGACAGAAACTGGAATCAGGAGTGGGGTATTGCTGTGGCAGACCTGACCATGCTTTTGGGGAGGATTGTGGAAGGATGGTGGAACCTTGGCTAGAAAGGCCATCCAGTGCCGAGAGCTTACGGAGCTGGTGTGGGGACCTAGAAGACAGTGCTGAGCTCAGAGCAGAGCAGAGGACAGAAGACTGGCTTGCAAAGTTTCAGAGGGAAGTTTGCGGGTCCTTTAAAGATTATATTGGGGCCATGAGATATTTTGAATTAAGAATCTGTGGTTCTGGTCAGCTAGAGCCAAAGACTCGGCTGTGATTAGCGAGAGGCTGGGACCAGGAAGTGAACTCTTCTGGGAAGTGTTTCTTTAGGGTCATCCCACAGAAGCTGTGGGCCAGAGAAGACCGAGGCTGGACCTCTGTACTGGCAGCCAGCTGAAGAGTCACACAGGGTACTGGTTTTAAAGACATGACGGAGTCATGGGGAAGAGCTGAGGCTCGACGCTGAAAGAGGCCAGGGGACATCACTGGTGCAGGTGCAGCCTCAGTTTCAGAAGAAGCCCCAGGATTGAAGGGGTCACAGAGAACAGCAGAGGCTTGGACTCGTCAGGGTCCCGGAACAGAGCCTGAGAGAGGCTACTGATGAAGGCACAGCTCAGTTGTGCACAGACCCCAGCATTTTGGAAATGCAGAACCACACAACAGCCACCGAGGACACCAGCAGCTGCGGGCTGGGGCTAGCCGGAGCCTAAAACGCGCTACGTGTGCTGTGAACGTGAGCTAGAGAAACGGGGCTTCTTGGAGCCCAGAAGGCCGTGAGTTCCAGATGTCAGACACTGAGCTGTTTATACTTCTAGACTTGGATTTTGCTTCAGTCTGATGGTGACTGTGCCCTGATTCTCCCCTCATGGAGCCTTTAACTTGTTTTTGATTTTCCAAGAACCTGACATTATTAGTATTGCGGCTATGAAGCTCCTCCCTTCCCTGATGCCTAACATGCCAGGCACTTGACTACCAGACCTCATTTCTGCAACCCCGATACTTGTGTGGCCAAGCGCCAGTCTTCACTGTCTGCTAAAGGAGCCTCAGGCCCTACACCCATGAGCTCTGAAAGGTTCAGGAGCCTTCTCAGGGAACCGTTCTCCCCTCTGACTCGTGCCTAGGTCAGAGCTGGGTGCAGAATACTCACTCTGGAGCTGGCGGGAGGTCGAAAACTTGAGCAGGCTCCCCTATTAACAATTAGGACAGAAGGGGCTTCTGAGGGGGAGCCTTCAGAAGCAGAGGGAGATCAGGAGGACCCTCCAGCCACCTGCCCTGCCCTGCCCTGCCGGCCCTGTCCTTCCTTCCCTCTCTTCACCTCCCACTCCTTTATTTAGTGTTTGTATTTGCACATGCCTGTGCACACACACTCAAATCACAATACTCAGGTAGAGCTGGTTGGCAGTGTATGGGTCTCAGGGTTCAGATTCAGGTCACCAGGCTTGGCAGCAAAGTGCATTTACTTGCTAAGCCACCTCGCTGGCCATTTCCTTTTAACTCCTGAGTTAGGGTTGCCCATGATAGCAAACAGGGAGCCTCTGAGGCCCAGGTTGCCACGTGTGATGTGGACAAGTTCGAGGCTCTAGGAATGTGGCCTGTGCGCCCTGCTCCCACCTGGCTTTGAGACAAGTGTGATGGATGGGAAGCAGCAGGCCTGATCCTTAGTGGCCTGCCCTCCTCAGAGTGCCCCTGGACTCCACCCCTACTCAGAGTGCCAGCCTCACCCTCTGTGCTGGCATCATCTACCAGGATGATCTCCTTCAGCAAGATGGCAGGGCTGGTGTGCAGGACGCTGTACACTGTGCGCAGCAGAGTGGACCAGGCTTCATTGTGGAACACAATGATCACGCTGGTGGTGGGCAGTGGGGGACAACGCCGGAACCTCTGGTCCACACACCTGGAACAATGGAAGGGTATACACACTCTCTAAGTCCTGGGGGCAGGGAGGAGGTCCAGGAGGGGAGAGAAAGAGGTCTGTCTAGAGCTCCCTAGCCCCCAACCCCCGTTATCCCCTGCACCCAACACACCAATCTCCACTCCCTGCCTGTACTTGGGAATAGCTCTTACTCTGGCTCCATCCTCCCACCCTCTGTGCAGTCCCCTCCAAAGCCACCGTTCAGGATGTTCAGGTACACCACCCCTCCCCGCAACTGCATTTCACTCTCAGGCCAGGTGTTCCCACAACTGACTTACTCTGCACAAGGTGTGACTGTTCAGAGGTCCCAGAGGGCTGCGTCCTTAAGGGCAAATGTTCAGTGTGAGGTAAAGGTCCTTCCCTAAAAGTTCTAATTCATACTTCCTCTCGAAACCCTCTCCAGACTCTCCATGATCTGACTCTAGCAATTTCTTGGGACCTTTCCCCCATCTTCCCCAGCAACCATTGTGTGACACCTGGCTATCCTGCCATCTAGACACTGTAAGGGTCAGGGAACTGAATCTCAGGGAACACACAGCTGACTACCCTTTTCATTTTGTGGAGACAGGGTCTCCCGGTATAAACCAGGCTGGTCTCACATTGGCAATCCTCCTGTCTCAGCCTCCTAAGTCCTGGGATTATCAGACCCAGTTTCCTGACGCATGATTCTCTCCTGCTTATCAGGGAGATGTTGTCAGACCGCCAGGGAGCTTCCTCCACTTCCTGCTCTGGCTGCCCCTATGCCGATGTCCTTTTTTGCTGAGAGGTTCCTGATGGCCAAGCTACACCTTGTTGGCTTGTAATACATGGCTGAAGTCCAGGGAAGCCCAGGTTTGCAGCCTGTTAAGGTCATGACTTTTAGTGGAGCCTCTTGTTTCTTTCCAACTTATTAGTTAAAAAGGACAGTGGCTAAGTGTGAAAGATAAAAAAAAAATTTATCAGGACCCAGTGTGATTACAGCAGGGGCACATGTTAGAGGGGAGAGCAGCAGCTCTAAGATCCGAGTGTGGGTCTTCTTCCCAAAATCAAAGCATGAGTGGCTTCAAGTTGGAATGACTTATGGACCTGTGGCCTTCACTAGAGGGAACCAAGAGGGTGGTGTGGCACCTTCTGGATTACCACAGCAGCAGTCAGGATGTGTCCCCCTCTCTCGAATTAGTACCAGAGGCCCAGATGGCAGCAGCAGGTTCAGCATCTTGAGGGCTGCAGAAGCCACAGCTTTGTCCCAGCCCCTCCCAGTTCCCTGTGCCAGGTCCTGGTCTGCAGCCTTGGGTTCCTTCTTCTACATCCTGTTCCTTCCACAGCTGTGTTTTAGTCTCACAGGTCCCTATGGCCCCTGCCTGACCATCGTACTCCTGAGCTCCAGCCCCTGGGATCAGGACAATCGGCCAGCAAAAGGGAAGAGGAAATCCCTGCCTGTTCTCAAATTCCCTTCAGCTTGCTTTCTGACAACTGGCCAGTGAGCACAACCCTCCTGGCCACACTTCTGGGAAAGCTCTGGTCTCCTCTGAGAGTTCTGGATGCTACTTACTCAGGGGGTCGGGTGTCTGGCCCCAGGGACCTCTGCAAGGAGATGCGGTCACTGGCAAAGGCATTGAAGCAGTGTTTCTTATAGCCCTTTTCCTTTTCCTGGGTCTCTAGAGGGGTCCATTCTTTCTTCTGAAATGCTTTTCCGTCAGCCCCAGGGCTGCTAGGGTCCTGAGGTGGCCGTTCCCAGAAGGGCTTCAGCTCAGCAGGGGTATAGAACCCAGGAAGGCAGGAGTGGTTTGTGGAGAGCAGAGTCTGCTGGGGTTCCGGAGCCCTGATCTGCAGCTTGGGCATGGCATCTCTAATGTTGTTTACAGCACCTAGCATGAGGTCCAGCACATGGTCCTTCTGGCCTACCAGGGACTTCAGCCACGGTTTCTCCATGGCCTGCTGCTCCCTTTTGCTTACTTCCTTTTGCCGGATGAAGAGGAAGAACATGAGGGCGCTGCCGAGCATGGCTAGGCGCAGGGGCATGTGGCGTCTGCGAAAGAGCCTCATCTTCCCGACCAGGACCCAAGCAGGGTTGGCACCAAGTCTTGGACGTCACTTTGGAAATAGCTTGCTATGCCAGGGTGGCCACGCCTAGGGCCTCAGCCTGAGAAAAGAGGGCATATAAGAGAGATGAGCCACTGCAGAGGTGGGGAGGGTTAGGGACTCCGAGGTGAGTGTGCCCGTCACCTTCGCGCCCAGCCACAGCATCCTGGTATCTAAATTTCCTTTTGCTATAGATGAGAAATCTGGGTCCAGGTCTTTCCTGCTGGGAGGAAACTACTTTGGAAAACATTTTGTCACTAAAATAAAGTTTAGCTGGAACACACTTGTCGGTGCCTTGACTTAGAGGACAGGACTGGACAGCAACTCCATGAACCACCTGCAGTCTCATTCCAAGCTGTTTTGGTTTTTGAGACAAGGTTTGCTAATTAGCTCAGGCTGGCCTTCAACTCCTGATCCACGGCCTCCTGTGAACTGGGATTATAGGCATGGACCACCATGCCTGGCCCACTTTGCATGTCAGATAAACTGGTTTGTGTGACCCTGGAGGCCTGGACAAGAATGTCTCCGTAGCATCACTGATCAAAAGTGGCAGCAATGCATAATCAGCGGTTGAATGGTAAAGTGTGAGACTATCACATTGAGAAGCTCTATGCAGCCGCGGAAGGAGCGAGCCACCTCTCTGTGAAACGCTGCCAGAGCAGTGGAGTATAAAGGCAAGCTGCACAGAGATAGCGGTGCCCTTTACCAAAAACTATAAAATACGCCCGTGTTAAAGATGGTGCAGCTATAAAGAGGCTAAGAACAAGAAAGCCAACATTTCTGAAGAAAGACAAAAATGCATGAAGTGGTCAGGCATGGCGGGTCATGCCTTTAGGGAGGCAGAGGCAGGCAGGTATTTGTGAGTTCGAGGCCAGCCTGGTCTACACAGCGAGTTCCAGGGCAGTCAGGGCTACTGGGGGTAGGGGGAAAAGGAAAAAGAGGTACAAAGAAATACAGATTAGAAATAAGCAAACAAGGACTAGAAAGTTAGAAAATGCAGTCTTCTTTCTGGAGATGGATGCTGATGCGGGCAGTATCTTACCCCCCCTTTCTCTCTCTTTCTTTCTTTCTTTCTTTCTTTCTTTCTTTCTTTCTTTCTTTCTTTCTTCCTTTCTTTCTTTCTTTCTTCCTTTCTCCCAAGACACGGTTGCTCTGTGTAACAGCCTTGTCCTGAAACTCGTTCTGTAGACCAGGCTGGCCTTGAACTCACAGAGATCCGCCTGCCTCTGCCTTCTGAGTGCTGGCATTAAAGGCACGTGCCACCACACCTCGCCTAGTCATAGTCTTTATGTCTGACACATATTTTGTAAATATAGTTGGCCCTGAAACAATGCAGGGGTTAAGGGTGTCAACTTCCTATTCAGTTGAAAACATAACCTTCGACTCCCCTAAAACTACCATCAGTGGCTATTGACTGGAAGGAAGCCTTACTAATAGCAATAGTAATCAATTAATACACATGTATACTCTGTATGGTGGCCAACACACACCAACTATGAAAAACTACATGTATACTCTGTATGGTGGCCAGTACAACTATGAAAGATCACATGTATACTCTGTATGGTGGCCAGTACACACCAGCTATGAAAGATTGCTGTGTATCATGTGAGATTTCCTGGAAAAATGACCAGCTCAGATGGAGACAATTAGTGTCAAATGACATTTTAAGCAGCTACTCCCAACACCTGAGGTTACCACAGGAGCACAGGAGAGGAAGCAATGAGGTTATCCCATAGTAGGGCATATAGATTTCAGTGCTGTAATACTGCAGTTCATTCTATGCAATTACGACTTTTTTCAGTCATGCTGAGGCCTCACGTGTCTAAACACACTCTTTACAGAGCTGCGCCCACTTCCAGCTGAGACTGACGGCGCGGTCATCTTCAGTTCTGCAGTGCTGCTCTCCTCTTGCACACGTACACGGCGTACTTGTGTGCCTAAATTCTGACAAGCATAGATTCATGTGGCAGGGGTGGAGCTTAGTTGACAGAGTGTGATGCACACATGTCCTCCTAACACCCAGAAGGTGGAGGCAGGAGGATCAGAAGTTCAAGATTATACTCAGCTATCTAGTAAGTTCAAGGTCAACCTGGACTGTAAGAGATAATTAAAACATGCACACACAATAGGTTTGTATATCTTTTGTGTCAGACACATCATTATCTACATATATTTTATGCATTCATGATACGTCTATTAAAATACATTTCTATGTCCATTTGTTACTTTTTCAGATTGTCAAAAATTCCTTGTCCCTCAAAATGCACATATGGGTGGGCCCATGGAGCTCAAACTCATGTTGTCCAAGGGCCAAGTGGTTTCTTCTGCATTTACTTACTTAGAATATGTATGTATGTATATGTGTATGTGTGTGTATGAATGTATATAAGTGTGTGTGTGTGTGTATGTATGTATGCTTTTTGGTTTTTTGAAACAGGGTTTCTCTGTATAGCTCTGGTTGTCCTGGAACTCACTCTGTAGACCAGGCTGGTCTTGAACTCAGAGAGATCCACCTGCCTCTTCCTCCCCAGTGCTGAGATTAAAGGTGTGCTCCACCACTGTCTGGCAATTATTTTATTTTTTGATAGGATCTTACTCTGTAACTTGTTGGCCTAAAACCCATGATCTCCTGCCTCAGCTCCCACAAACTGAGATTATGAGCACATGTCGCTAATTCCAGATGAAATTATAATCTAAGATTCTATTCCATGATAACACCTTCCATGCAGTACTAGGCATGGGGGAGGGGGATTGAGGAGGTAAGGGGGGGTGCGGATGAGGAGGGAGGGGTGGGCCAGGCAGCACCCCAGTCAGAGGATGAATATGAAGAGTTTTCTATGGGAGCTAAGCTAGTATAAAGGTTGCCAGCTGATGGATGCTGGTGTCAAGAGACGTGACCTCAGGCTCCGTCCCCCTTTAGAGAAGCCACCTCTATAGCTGGTACAGGGTTAAGGGAGAAGGAAACGTTTCTCAGAAGTGTGGCAGTCTTATCAGTGTGCACAGTCAGTTTTTATTTTATCCCTCTAAGCCTTGATTTCCTCATCTATAAACTAGGCGTTGCTAACACCCAAATCGGGCTGTGCTGAGGATTAGGTTAGGTGATGTATGCAAAACCTACGGCCGAGTTCGTGTCATTTTCTAAGCCCTCAGGTACTTCTATTGTTGCAAGAAATAAGGCCCTGTGCAGTTTCCCAGCAATAACCTACCCCCAGGCATCTGTTCCTTGGCCAAAGCCACGGCATCACACCTGGCATCCTTTGCTTAAAGTGACCCTGGGCTGGTGATGATAGTTACCTTCCCACCCCCGTTCGTTCCTCATAGTGCACACCCAAGACCTGTCGAGTCTGCTCTGAAGAGAAAACAAGTGACTCTGCTTGAGATGTTTAGTGCTCTTCACTGAGCCCAGCGGGAAGCCTGGTGCTGGGAGTCCCTTGTACATGGAGAATACATGGTCAGCATGGACTCAATGGCCAGCAATCTCAGTCTGCTGCAGAGACAGTGATTTCTTTCATAGCATTATCAATAATAAATGAAAGAAATCGTTATTTTGATGTTGGAGAGATTGCTCAGCAGTTAGGAATGCTCACTGTTCTTGCAGAGGACCTGGGTTCAGTTCCCAACACAGATACGGCAGCTGACAACTCATTCCAGGGGATCCAGCACCCTCTTCTGGCCTCCAAGGGCATTGCGTGCATATGGTGCACATCTATACATGCAATCAAAATATCCATAACCCAAAATAAAAACAAATCTTTTTTTAAATTCCTGTTTTGTATTAAGGATTATCTAGGCTATGAGAGACATTATTGATTCTGTTGCTATAAATGGAAGACCTACTATGTGCCAGGGACTCAGAAAGAGCAAGGATGAGTAAGGACTCCCCTCAGGGAGGGCACATCAGAGGAGTGTCCTTGGGTGGGAGGAGGAGTGTATAGGAAATGCCAGATGGAGGAAGGCCAAAACATCACAGGGGGGAAAAGCTTGGGCTGGGCACCCGAGTTCACCTTAGTTGTCTGAACAAGCTTAGCGTATTTCAAGTGAAGAGCATTATCAAGGCATGAGATGGAACGGCCAATTAGAGGGCAGCAGCCCAGGACGGGGGAGTGGAGGTCAGAGAAGTGCAGCAGAAGCTGGCTGGGGTGAAGCCGGACAGCAGCCCTCACGCTGTTTGCCCTTGAGAAACGGGGTGCAGTTTTCTAGGAAGGATTCTAGGAAGGGAAGTAGGACAGCCGGTGGCCGAAGAGGTGGGCAGGAGCTGCTCAGCAGCTGGGTAACCAGGTAAGAGGACCGGGAGATCCGAGCCAGAGAGCAGCCGTGCCAATGGCAGAAGTGGCACCAGCAAAACTTTTTTGGGTCTTAGGGTGGGACACAAAGGTACACAGTGGGGTGTGAGGCTCAACGCCTCTCCCCAAGGGTTGTGAAGGTCCCAGAAGTGGGGCAGTCCTGGGAAAACGACTCAGCAGCTGAGAGCACTGGGCGCTCTAAGGACCCAGGTTCAATTGCCGGAACCCACATGACGCCTCATAACTGCTGTAACTCCAGTTCTGGGAGAGCTGGTGCTCTCTTCTGGCTTCACAGGCACCAGGTGTCTGTGGTACACAGACATACATTGAGGCAAAACACTCATACGCATAAAATAGAAACAAATTTTTAAAAAAGAAAATAAAATTAAGTGGAAGAGGTGGTTCCACAGGGCAGGCCAGGGAGGAACGAGCACTGAATGCCATCTGGTACTGCGAGCCACACCGAACTCCGAGCCACACCGTACTCCGAACCACACCGTACTCCGAGCCACACTGTACTGCGAACCCACACCATACTCCGAGCCACACCGTACTGCGAGCCACACCGTACTGCGAGCCACACCGTACTCCTATTCAAGCTATTGAAAGTAAAAGGTAGCAAACAACACAGACCGCTGAGAAAGGCAGAGTTCCCTTCAGGTCTCATGAAGTTTTCAAGAAGAGAAGCAGGATTGTGTGTGGAGGCTCTTTCCCAGGGCCTGAGCTATGCTGAGGGCCAGCTCCAGGGGCTCTGCTTGAGCTGCAGACCTCAGTCTAGAGACTGTCAAGAGCAGACTGAGCTCTGTAGCTTGGGCCCGGTCTGTTGAGCCGCCCTGTAGCCTGCACTCAGGGCAGTTTTCTGTTTACTGCCCACTCCAGCATGAGAGTGGGCACAGCTGGGCACACAGGCACGGTAACACTGCAGTAACTAATCAGAGCCAGGCCAGGACTCACCTCCTCCAGGAAGGCCTCCTGGAGTTACCCATCACTGCAGCACCCTCATCCAGGTGCTGAGTGTGGTCCTTTGAGGAAGCGGACACCTTTATTCCTTTTATTTTCCCTGGAGAAACAGACCTTGGGTTAAACTGAACTCCTCTGGAACATCTGCTCTCTGGATCCAGTCTGGCCGTCTAAAGCGTTCTTTCTGGAACCTGCAGTTCCTCAAGGTTCTAACCACATCCTGAAATGAAACGAGACACCTGTGATTAGACTTGGCAGGAAAGGACTTGTTCTCAGTGTCAGTCAGCATGCCAGCAACAGGAAGATATCCCTGGAGAAATATCAATTTCATGGATGCCACAGGGCTTTGGGATTGAGGGTTCCTGCTCCATGCAGACACAGTCCTAGAATCATGGTAAATGAGGCCCAGGAGGTTGGGCCCCATGAGCCTTGGGAAAGGAATAACCCCTACTGTAGTAGTTGCTTGAGTTCAGGGCTCTGCAGGACCCACGACCCTGCCTGTGCTCACAGCCCTGTGGCTGCCAGGGAGCATCCTCTCCCAGGTCTCTCCCCCCCTTGGGCCTGTAGCCCATCAGATTGTCAGAGCCAAGACACCCAAAGTCCTAGTTGAGGAAGACATGGGGGATGGGCTCCACTGGATAGAGCATGCACTCACTCCCTTGCTGCTCCTGAGAGCAGAGCCCAGGCTACCCCAATATTGATTCCAATCGGTCACTGCACAAAGTCTTTAAGTAGCCAGCATATGGCAGGAGGGACATTAGAAGGGGCTGGAGAGATGGCCCAGCAGTTAAGAGCACTGGCTGCTCTTGCGGAGGACACTGGCTCTGTTCCCAGCACCCACATGAGGGCTCACAACTGCTCAGAACTCCAGTTCCAGGGGATCCAGAACCCTCTTCTGGTCTTTAAGGGCAGCAGATATGCATGCAGTACACATACATGCAGGCAAAACAGTCAAACACATAAAATAAAAATTAAAAAAGACCAGAGTACGAAAAGCCAGCTATAGTGGTGGTGTGTCTTTTGTCCCAGCACTCAGGGGACAGAGCAGGTGGATCTCTAAAAGTTTAAGAGCATCCTGGGCTACATAGCAAGTTCCAGGCCAGGGATATACAGTAAGCGACTGCCTAAAAAGAGAAAAGGAGAAACAAAGTGTACCATGTGTTGGGCTGGGGACATAGCTCAATGGTAGAGCATTTGCCTGGCACATGCTGTCTCCAGTGCTCCAAAAACAAACAAACAACAACAACAAAACCCCAAAACTACATTGCATGATTTTATTATATTTTCCTCTTCGTTATTACCTATGGCTACAGCACACATCAAAGTCTCAGAACAGCTCTTAGCTTTAGTAACTTCAGAGGTGTAAATGCTACAGATTCAACAAGTATCTTTGAAGAACTTTATTTTTGCTTTTTGTTTATGAATTTTGAATAATTAAAATTTAACATTTTATCTTACTGAAGGTGACAAACACTACTTGATATAAAAGTAGAACTTGGGCTGGGGAATGGACCTCAGTGGGTCACGTGCCTGTCTAGGCCACACGAGGCCCTCATCTCCAACCCCAGCACTGTATAAACTGGGTATGGTGACACCTGTAATCTCAACACTCAGGAGGTGACAGCAGGAGGCTCAGAAGTTCAAGGTCATATGGCTACACAGAGTTCAAGGTCATATGGCTACACAGCGTTTGTAGGCAGCCTGGGCCACGTGAGGACCTGTGTCAAAAAGGAAATGCTATGGGATAAAATAAGAACTAAAAAATGTATTCTTCAAAACTTATACTTCTCAATGAAGTAAGCACAGTTAAACAATCACATTTTCAGGTAATTTTCGTCACGGCACACACTTTATACTTCTGATGTCATCGTATGTATAAGCTGCTGTGAGATGTTGGAGCTCTCCTGCCACACTGATATGAGTCCAGGTCTAGGAAAATGCCTTCTTTGTAGCCACACATTTAAAACTCGGTGACACAACCCTCTTCCAGGAGAGTCTCCTCTGATCTTCTGCCATCTTCAGTAAAGTAATATGAAAATCAGTTATACAAAATTCATAAAACTAAAGAAGAATTAACCTGTCTTTGTCTTCCTTTCTTTCTCCTCCCCCTCACCCCCCAGTGCTGAGGATCTAACCCAGGGCTTCACACATGCAAGGAAAGGGCTTTTTCCCACTGAGCCATACCTCCAACTCTGGCTTCCTGACTTCCCTTTTCTTTATTGTCATCATGACACAAACCTGCCTGTGTCAATGTGCCTCTATGCCCTGCCAGGGACCTGGACTCCCGGACTTCAAGGGCCATGCGATTTCTACCATCTGTCACTTGCGAAGTCTGAAGTACCAACTGTATGAGTAGGTGACCCAGCCTGTTACAGATGGAATGAGCTAGAGTTGGTCAACTTTGGACAGTGGCTTTCTAATGATGCCGAGCGCACTTCCCACAAGTGTTTGAGTTGGGTGGCATTCTGCTGTCACATGCAGCTTGCTGTCTGGGTATCCAGACGCACAGCTGGAAGCTCCCAGGAGCAGGTCCTGGTTTTGGTTCTCAGAGCTCTGCTATGTTCCTGCCGCTCTTGCCTCCCTGATGGCGGTGCCACAGGGCCTGGGCTCTCCTGAACCTCTCCTCTACTCCTAACCCCCTTACTGCATTTCCCTTCTCTCCAACTCCCACTCAGGGATACTATACTTAAAGATGTCAAAACTAGGAAGTACCAAGTGAGGTGTTGGCTCTCATGAAAGACAAGGTCAGCCACCCAGACCATACCCAGGTGGCCTCTTTGTAATGAAGTTTCTTCCTATATATGCAAATGAACTGCACACCTCAGGGAGAAGAGACGTGGCCTTCAGGAAGAGAGCTGTCACACCATTCCCACAGGATATTTGCTCAAGTTAATTGGCTCACCAAGGCGTTGGTGTAGGCAGGTGGACCTCACGGAACAGGTTGGTTTCAAGATCCTGGAGGGGGAAGGGTGCTACAAGGTTGCCCCTTCATCCGTGATGATGACATGCTCTCTTGGTCAAGCCCAGTGGCCTTACCTCCCCTGTAGTCACACTATGAGATGACCAGATGGTCTCTAGGGCTTTCCTTCCCTGTCAGATGTCTCTGGTCCCAGGATGGTGGGACATTTCCACTCCCTATCCCTGAGTTACACCTTCACGGACACTTTGGCTCTTCCTGAAGACCAACCCCGCAGTAATGTGGCCCATTCTCCCAGAGCAGTGGGAAACGCCTCACCCCCAGCACATCTAGCTTCATTCTAGGTTTACAGAAAATGTTGAACTAAAGTTATCCAAACAGATTTTCTACTGAAAAAACAACCAGTTTTCTTACCACTGTGTAACAGGATCAGTGTTGTTTGTTACACCTTTGTCGTCTTTACCCCAAGCATAACTCACTGGAAATCAGAACAGCAGGCAACTAAACAGGAAGCCGAGCAGCACTCAGGCTTTTCCCCCCAGGGTCTCGGTGGGGGAGCTGGGTCTCTCTAACCTCCTAGGGCTTGAATTGAGTTTTGCCATCTGTTGGCTGGTGGTGGGTAGGAGGAGACAAGCTGCGGGTCATGGGACAGGTGGTTCTAAGGGCTGGGGCTAGAAGTTGGTGAGCTGAAGTTTCACCCTCTCTTCTCTCGGGGCAGTCTGCTCCTGGTCCCTGGTCGCAGGAGTCCACTCAGGACGGCTGGAGACTTCCACCTGCCGCAGCACTCAGGCTTGCAAGCAGCCAGCTAAGCCCGCTGTCTTGAGCAGTTCCCCAGTGCTTCCAGAAGCACTGGAGGCCACCAAGCACCCCTAATTCCTGGTTCACACCAAGATCTGTGATGTTCAATCCTTTCAAGGTAACCAAGCACTTGCTGGTTATGTCCTGCTCTCTGGGTGCCCTTCCCCTCCCCCACACGCGCCCTTCCTCTCCACTCAAAACTGTTATCAAAAACTCTTCTCACCCTGGAGGACGAGATGTAGTACCTGCCAGACTCCTTTGCTCTGGGCTTCTCCACTTCGTGATCAGCAAAGCCCTGGCCACGTTTCTTTAGATTAAGGCTATTTAACCAGGGCAGGTTCATCCAGCAGTCAGCTTGCCATCTGCATTTATTTACCTTCCAGGCTAACCAGACACTTGGCACAGCTCTCTTTCCCTTCCTAAGGTCTCGACAAAGCAAAGCAAAACAGACAGTCGAAACTCTTGCTTATAATGTTCCCCCCCCAAAAAAAGTCTTCTGAAGCTGGAAAGGTGTCTCAGCAGCTAAGAGAGCTCACTGCTCTCCCAGAGGCCTAAATTCAGTTCCAGGCATCCACATCTGATGGTTCACAACTGCCTGTAACTCCAGCTCCAGGTGAATCCAACTCCTCTCTGGCACATACACATAATTAATTTAAAAACAAATAAAAAGAGGTCTTCCTAGTAGGATGTGGTGGCCCAAACCTGTGTTTTCAACTGTTAAGGAGAACCAAGAGTTCAAGGTCAGTGGCTAGAGAGATGGCCCAGTGCTTAAAAGCTCTTGCAGGGACTTAGTGCCCCACAACCACCTGTGACCCCAGTCCCATGGGATCCACTGCCCTCTTCTGCCTTCCATGGATACCAGGCATGCACGTGGCGCACATACATGAACGTAGGCAAGAAAGGCATTCACACACATAAGATAAAATCAATAAATCAAAAATGAGTTTGAGGTCACTTCCATTTACGTGGAGAATTTGAGGCATTCCTATCTCTAAAAAAGCAAAATAAAGCAAGGTTTCCTAGGTGTGTCGCTGCCCTCGGGAGTTGGGTGTGCATCTCCGTCCCCAGAGTCACTCCTCACTTGCCCTGCTTTCTCCAGTGGGACTTTCCCACTAGATTCATGGAGGAGAGTGAGCAACACATCCAGACAACTTCGTCCTGTTTGCCTTGCTTTCTGCACCCTTAAACCCTGTTTCTTAAGCTTCTGTATCCAGAATGCTTATTCTGACAGTTTGGCCAGGATCCATCCCTCTGCACTGAGGTGTGTGTGTGTGTGTTCAGGAGAGTGTGTCTATATGTGTGTGCATGTGTGTATGCTCATCTGTGTGCATGTGTGTGAATGTACATGCGTGGGGGGAGTATGTGTATGTATGTGTGCGTGCATGTGTGTGTGTGTGTGTGTGTGTGTGTGTGTGTATGTGTGTGTGCATGTAGTAACTTCCTTCCCTATCTGCCTATTGTTTGCCATTAGATGCAGAGCTGTGGTCAGAAAGGGGTTTCTTTCTGCACATCTCTCCCTAGGACTCAGGTTGGGATAGGCTGGGTACTGGACCCCAAAGGTCTCTCAGGTGCCAGGGCTCAGTCTCAAAGCTCTTTTCTCCCTGGGCCGAACCCATTCTTGTTTACCACACGAGGCTTTTACCCAGCACAATGACAGCATTGAGATCCTCACAGAGACAGGCACTGCCCTGCACTTGACCTCTTGCCTACTAAAACGCTCACTCTCATCCCATCGATCAGAAACGGGCATTTTGGGCTTTTCCAGAAGAAAGGCTGAGGGTATATGGAGAGCCAAGTTAACCAAAACTCTGGCACAGCCAAACACCCACTGTGGTACTCGGCTTCACCAGCAGAAGTGGGGACACTGGACTACGTCCATCAGCCCCGGGGGATGTTTAGGGCAATGTTATCACCAGCTTTCATTTGCTTTTTCAAGCAAAAAAGATACTGGCCACAAGGACACAGCCTATGGTCACCTCACTATATCACCCAGGCTCGCCTTCAGCCCTGACTCCTGGGCTCAAGCAACCCTTCTGCCCCATCCTCCTGAGAAGCTGGGAATATAGTGGTGGTGCACGCCTTTAATCTCAGCACTTGGGGGTCGGGGACAGAAGAAGGTGGATCTCTGTGAGTCTGAGGCCAGCCTGGTCTACATAGTGAGTTCCAGCTCAGTCAGGTCTATGTAGAGACCCCATCTGAAAAAAACAAAAATAAAAAAATAAAATAAACAAAAACCTCACATAAGTTATGTTTTTTTTTTTGTTTTGTTTGGTCTTGGTTTTTGCTTTTGCTTTGAGACGGAGTCTCGGGTAGTCCAGGCTGGCCTCAGACTCATTACCTAGCCAAGGATGACCTGGAACTTCGGATTCTCCTGCTTCCACCTCCCAAGCGCTTAGGTTCCAGGCGTGTGCCATCATGCCCAGTTTTTGCGATGCTAGAGACTGGGCCCACAGTCTTATGCACACTAGGCAAACACTCTGCCAACTGAGCCACATGCCCAACTTCTACCTTCTTTTTCACCCAGAAATAAAATGAAGTGACTGGCTTGACTGTGGGCACACAGCTAGGAAAAAGCAGATTCACAGCAAGGCTCATGTCTGTCCAGAGCCATGACACATCTTACGTCTGGTTGGTTCCTAAAGCTCTAGCAATCACTTCCACAAGCACCTCCTCATTTACTCCTTACCCCGAGAGTGATGTGGCCAAGGTTATACAGCTACATTAGTGGGAGCGCTGAGTCAGCCACCGGCAGCCTTCATTATCCACCACTACCTCCCTCTGTGAGCCGCTCTCAGGTGAGCATGGGGCTGCCCCTCCCTAGCCTGACTTCTGTTCCGGACGACGTCCGGGTTTCTCCCAGTTGAACTTGGGCTAAGATAGTTCTGATCTCCGAGGGCACCTGACACCCACGGGGCCTCCCTTTCCTGGACTCTTCCGGGTGCTGGAGGCAGTACCAGCTGTGGGCAGTGATTACCCAGCAGCCAGCTTCCCTCCGTTTCACTTGCTCTGTACTTCCTTTTGACTGTCCTGTCTTGCTCTTTGGTCCTGGTAACCCCGAAGCAGCTCTCCTGTCACCGCTGGGTTCCCCCGAAGCACGTGGCATCGCTGGGGAGTGCCTGTGCTGACGCAGACTCTTGGATAATTTGAATGAAGTAGATTTCAGAACCCTGATCCAGTCACAGCTCATCCGTCTCAGCCTTACTGATGACAGGGGAGCAGCTCTCCTGTCGGGAGGAGAGGAGGGCCTGTGGGATGTACACACATCTGTGGTTAAGTGAACATAGCCCTGGAGGTTCTTTGGTGTGTCTAGAGTCATTAACGTCAGCCGGTGCCTGCCTTTGTGGGTCTCAGGATGAGCTCAGAGTGCAACCCTTAAAGCTCTCCCTGAGACCACTGCGGTGAGTTCCTGCTTAAGACAGGGCTTCCTTTTTGAGCTTTGTGGGCAAGTTATCATCAGCAGTGTCCACACAAGCAGTGGTCTGGAGTCTGGGACGACTGGCCCTTGGGCAAATAACAGGAGGGTTCTCCGTGTAGTCTTCATAAGGTATGGAACAAGTGAGGAAGAGAATCAGGAAGTTGGTGACAGTAAGTCATACACTCCCTATACAATACAACAGAACTCTGCTCTCTACCCCTCAAAAGTGCCAAGCATCCAAGGGGGGAATCAAGCCGGCAAGGGCTCCGAGCGGCCCCCACCAACAAGGCTTCCCCTGGTTTGTCCCTTCTGCGCAAAGGTGACATGGCAGGAAGGACCCTCTCTGAAGGTCTTCCCGCGCTTGAGCACTTGAAGTGATCGCAATCTGGGGAAGCCCACGGTAGGCGCCCGGGCGTGTGAGAGGGGAAGAGGGAGTCGGAGCTCCCCCCATTCCCCCGCCCCCCGGTTTCTGGACCGCAAAGGTGGAGGGGGTCTCCCCAAGGGAGGCGCTGGTTGGCACCGCACCAGAGGAGATGTCTGGCTCGGCCCCTTCATTTGACTGCGGATCGGAGAGGAGTGAGGCGGGTAGCAGGAAGCCGGGACTCAGAGCGATCGTGAGTGGAGAGAGTCCCCGAGAAGCTCAGGGCTGCGAGGTTCAAGGGCACCGCGGGGTCGAGCGCCCCACGGCTGCTTACCTATCGCGCCGAGGCCGAGCCGCCGTCGCCGAGCCGTTTGCCGGTTTCCCGACGGGGAGGACGGGAGGACGGGAGGGCGGGCCCGGGGCGGGTCCTGTCGTGGGTGGCGCCCCACCCCGCTCCGGCAGGTGTGGCGACTCGGCTCCAGACCCGGGAAGCCCGACAGCTCTCTCCAGATCCCGGCTCCCCGGGTGCAGGGTCCGCGGCCACCCCAGGCCACCGGCATCGCATACCGCGGGCGGCGAGGGCAGCGAGCCACAGCGTGCCTGCCGGGAGCCACAGTGGCTGCGGCGCCCAGAGCCTGAGGCCAGCGGTGGGGAACGTGCTGGGCGGTGGCTAGTCCAGAGGCTTGTCCAGGTGTCCCAGGCAGATAACTCGTGGACACATAAATTCCCCTCCCTGTTGTAGAATATTATTTAACTAGGCAAAGGTGTGTTACATTTGTTTATGCTGCAGACTGAGTGTAAATGTGTGTTGCTTTTGTTTAGTTATGAAAAGATGTGTTGCATCTGCTGAACAGTTGATAGGTCGACAGAGAAAGGTAGGTGGGACTGGCGGGCAGAGAGAACAACTGGGAGAAGAAATCTAGGCTCACAACAGAAAGAAGGAGAGCAGAAGGAGGAGAGAATGAGGGATATGCCCGGGACAAGAAGCCAGGCAGAGGACAGACAATCAGAGAGAAGCAGTGAAAGTAAGATAAGGTAATAAGTAAGAAAGGTAATTAGCAAAATAGATAAAGAGAAAAGGGTTAATTTAAGTTAAAAGAGCTGGCCAGGAACGTGTCTAAGCAAGGCTGAGCATTCAAAACTAGTAAGTCGCTATGTCATGATTTGGGGGAGCTGGTTGGCGGCCCCAAAGAAAAAGCCTGGTACCTCTCCCATCTAACTGCTGAAGTCATATTTATGTGTGTGTGCCTTGTAAACTAGAGGCAGTTGTCCAGCTTGTTTACCGGGGTGCTGGGATCCAAACCCTGGTCCTCATCATCGAGCCGCAAGTGCTCTTTACTGCTGAGCCATCTCTCTAGCCCTCATGGGTGTGTTGTTTTTTGTGTTTTTTGTTTATTTGGTTGAGTTGTTGTTTTGAGACAGAGTCTCAAGTGGACTAGGCTAATCTTGAACTCCCTATATAGTATAATTGAGGATCCTCTGGCTTCTACCTCCTGAGTTCTGAGGTTGCAGAAGTATACCGCCTTACCCAGCTCGGATACTCTCTCCTGGTAGACACTGGTGCCTGTGGTCCCAGAACTGGGGGCGTTAATGCTGGAGGATCTGGAGTTGGGGGGCCGCACAGTCAGATGACCTTGAGCTGAATAGCCATGCGCTGCCTCAAAAAGGAAAAAAGAATGCTGGTCCTCTTTCTCGTTTGGTTGATAGGAAAATGATTTTGCATTTTCAGTCTCTAAGACTCGGGGACAGGGGTTTGATCTAAAACCCTGTGGTTGGGTTGAATGGCGCAGAGGTGTTCTGGGGAAAGCCGGCGGAACACAGGCAGAAGCTCACTCAGCTCACTCAGGTGCAGGACTACATTTTCACCAGAGTAGAAAGGGAGATGTCCCATATACTTGGCATAATCACCTCCAGCTCAACGAGCCAACTCCACACCCTCCATCGTCCACCCCTCCAACTGGGGGTTCAAGCCTCATTCCCTGCGGCTCTGCTGCA
Source organism: Ondatra zibethicus (assembly GCA_004026605.1). NCBI lineage: Eukaryota > Metazoa > Chordata > Mammalia > Rodentia > Cricetidae > Ondatra > Ondatra zibethicus. The sequence goes on along the minus strand of PVIU01008652.1, from coordinate 39,067 downwards.
GACTTACCTCTGGGCTCTTCTACTTGGGATCCCAGCTTTTCCTGCTGGGATGAGGGGACGCTGTCCTCATTTCTCTTTCCTTGGCTATTAGACTCCCTGCCTAGGTTTGACCTATCACCTTTGCCCTACTCTGCCTCTCACCTTTGACCACTTTGACCATCAGGAATATGTGACCTTAGTTAGGTCCCAACAGGTCCTGAGGTGAGGGACCTGCACTTCCCCAGGGCAGGCCGGGCTCATGACCGCTGACAGCACTTTGGAGCTCGAAAGAGGCTGTGTTTGGCTTTCCAAGAAGCTACACCAGCCTGTGTTTTGTGCCTCACATTCTAAAGCGGTTTTCAATGAATTAACTTTTAAAATAAGAATTGATTAGCCACCTTTTAATCCCAGTACATGGGAGGCAGAGGCAGGCAGATCTCTGTGAGTCCCAGGCCAGCCTGGTCTACAAAGCAAGTTCCAGGACAGCCAGGGCTACACAGAAAAACCCTGTCTTGAAAAACTAATAATAATAATAATAATTTAAAAAAGAAAATGATTAGCATTTATGTAGGGTAAAAGGGACAACTGGAACAGGAAACCAACCAATCACTGAGCACCCTGACTCTGAATCCAGAGCCAATGAGAGAAATACACCCTGGATTTGAGAACTGAGCCAGGGAAAGAAATATCTTTATCCCTGAACCCAGAACTAAAGAAACATGCCCTGACTCTGAAACCAGTGCCAAAGAAACACACTTTGTCCATAGAATCAGAACCAGTGAAAAAATATGCCCTGCTCCTAAGATTAGAGTCAAAAGGCTAAAAAGGACCAGTTTAAAAAAAAAAAAAAAAGCATAGTTTGGCAATGAAATCAGAGCCATCTCCATCCCTGGCCAACTAAATTAACCAATCCCTGAGCAGGGAAAACTAACCAATCCCTCTTCTCCCTGGGAAAGCATTGCCCCTAAGAAGCCCTATATAAGCCCCTCTGCCAGTTCAGTTAGAGGCTGCCATTTATCCCTTCTTGGGACAAACCTTAGGGGACTGAGCAAGGCGGCACAGAACTGAAGAACCTTGCTGAGATGCTCCCTATGAGGGGCTGAGCAAAGCTGAGCAGAAAAAAGTAACAACTTTTTGCCAGAGTCCAAGGAGATTGCTACATTTCTGCAGGGGCTTCCCCTTTAGCAGAGTATTAGCTAAAGAAGTAACATCTTGGGTGGGAGAAGAAGCAGATAGCTCTGCTAAGACGTTCCGGTAAGGGAACAGAGCAGAGCTCAGCCATAGCAGGCTCTCCAGAAGAGCAGGATTGCTGTACCTTGCAGGGAAACCATCTCCCGCTGCTTCAGGTAGCCTGGCTTCCTGATAAATCAGGAAGGACACTTTCCCTCCAGGGCTGAGCTGCCCTATTGCCCTCTACCCCTCCAGAGCTGTCCTATAGCCGCTCTAAGTATAACCTGGCTTCCTGATTAAGTTAGGATATCTCTGCAACTCCACAGCTCTAACACATTCCCCTACAATTTATTGTGTAAAACAATAATTTCATTATGACACTTCATATATGATCATCTTAATCCCCCCCTTTTTTAAACAATTTGTGTGTGTGTGTGTGTGTGTGTGTGTGTTCATGCTTGTGCGTGTGTAGGTCAGAGAGCAACTTTTAGAAGTTAGTTCTCTCTTCCCACCATGTGAATCCTGGAAATTAACCCAGGTCATTAGATTTGTATTACTGTATCTTTCCAATCCTTTCTCTCCCTTGAGACAGAGTTTCTCTGTGTCGCCTGGCTGTCTTTAAATTTACCATGTAGACCAAGTGGCCTTGAACTCAGAGATCTGTCTGTCTCTGCCTCTGCCTCCTGAGTGCTGGGATTAAAGGCATGAGCCCTGCCGCCATTTTTGTCTTTGCAAAAGGGTCAGTCTCCTGTAGCCCAGTTGGTCTCAAATTTGGGGCAATCCTCCTGTCTCAGCCTCCCACAAGCTGGAGTTAGAGGTGTGAACCACCACACCTGACTATGATTTTAACTGTGACTTAAGTTCTCATAATGACCTAACTTGGAGGTACATTCCGTAGACCTGTCCCTAACAACAGGGCCTGAGTTGTTCCTTACTATCAGGGAAATGTCAGTGATCCTCCCACAGCATCAGGGGAATGCCAGTGATCCTCCTCACAGCATCAGGGAATGTCAGTGATCCTCCCCACAGCATCAGGGAATGTCAGTGATCCTCCCCACAGCATCAGGGGAATGTCAGTGGTCCTCCCCATAGCATCAGGGAAATTTCAGTAGTCCTCCCCACAGCATCAGGGGAATGCCAGTGATCCTCCCCACAGCATCAGGGGAATGTCAGTGATCCTCCCCACAGCATCAGGGGAATGCCAGTGATCCTCCCCACAGCATCAGGGAATGTCAGTGGTCCTCCCCACAGCATCAGGGGAATGTCAGTAGTCCTCCCCACAGCATCAGTAATGTTAGTGGTCCTCCCCACTACATCAGGAAGGTTCTGAGCCACCACAGCACAGGAGCTGCCAACCTGACCTCCAGTGGTGGAAGTCCGCAAGATGGTGGCATACATCTCTAATCTAAGAAGTTTTGAGAGGGAGGCAAGAGGATCAATCAATCAGGGGTTCAAGGCCACATTTGGCTAAATAACAAGTTTGAGACCATCATGGGTTATATGAGACCAACCCTAACTCAAAAAGCAGGTGTGTGGTGGGAGATCGACATGGCTCAGCAGGTTAAAGGTCTTGTAACCTCACTCTGACTCTTGAGTTTGGTCCCCAGAGCCTACCTGATAAGAGAATTGACTCCCAAAAGTTGTTCTCTAATCCCTACACAAGCAGTCATACTCACACACAATACTAATAAATAAGATAAAGACAAAATAAATTATTTGCCTTAAATGACAAATTTATATATTGCATATGGTAAGGGGTAAAACTGGCCCCAGAACAAGATATGGACTAGGAGTTACACTTCCTCCCTTCCCAACCTGCAGTCTGTCTCCTGAAATCATTCACGCATGCTCACAACCATCCCTTCGTCCTTGGGCTCTTCCGTAGGACCAGCTTGGGCTACCCAGCCGCAATAACTTGAGATGGCCCTTTCCTAGGAGCCTTGTGAATAACATTGTTTCCCTCACAAGCTGGTTTTTGTTGCTCAGCCATTTAAAGTTCAAGTTTGGGGTGCTCTGCATTTCCCTTTTCACGCCAGTGTTTCTCAAGAGGTTTCCCCCTCGCTAGGGCGCGGAAGCTCAGTGAGGAGCAGATCCCTTGAAGCCGGCTGAGACAAGGGCAGCTTTGTGAGCTGATGACATCAGTTCTGCCCCTTATCGGCTGGCTCTCTTCCTCCCACTCAGGCCCTGGAGAGAGACAGCTACTTCCGGGTGTGGCAGACATGGGGGAGAGGGAGGCCTGCCCTCCACAGAGAGAGGCTGTCCCAGCTTTTCTGGGAACACTTGTTGTGGGTGGGGGAGCACCGTGAGCTTGCCTGGATACCTACCCAGACCTCACCAGTAGGTGACTCCTGCAAGTGACCAGTGTGGTCAGTGATGCCCAGGCCAGCCTGGGCTACTGTGTGAGTAGAGCATGCATGAGTGGGTAAGCAATGTGAGAGTGTGATAGTTCTAAGTACCACCTGCTTCTTTAGCTCTGTCGATCCTGTGCCCAGGGGAGAAATAGCCAAAACAAGAGATGGGTTAGGAATCTGGACTGTTCCAAGTTCTGCCATCGTCACTAAGGATTTCTAGTTTGCTTGCCTCAGAGTGCCTCGGCTTCTTTATCTGTAAAATGGGATTATTATTTCAAACGTTGTGTTAATAGATCAGTAAAATGATCCCCGGAAACCAATGAAAGGGAGGTGGAAGTGGGAAGAGTACATGGACTTTGAGGCTAGCCTGGGCTACTGAGACCATATCTCAAAGGAATAAATGATGGGAGCTGGTGAGATGCCTCAGTGGGTAACAGCACAAACCCCGTGAACTGAATTTGACCCCATACTGGCATGGCCCTGAAATCCCAGCACTTGGGAGAAGGAGGGAAGAGAATTAGAAGGTCAGGATGTTATACGTCATTCTTGGCTACTAAATGATTTCAAGGCCAGCCAGGGATACAAGGATTTGTCTCAAAACACCACAAACAAACCCTAAAACCTGAAAGCCATGGCGTGTACCTGTAATCCAGCCAGGGGTGGGGGAGCAGGAGGGAGGATTCCTGTTATCCTCAGCTACACAGCAAGTTCCAGGCCAGACTGAGGTACCCACGGCCCTATCTCAAAAACCAAAGCAAACTAAAACAACAAAAAGAACAGCAACAACAACAAAAACCCCAAAACCAAAGCAAAAATAAGTTTTAAAAAACTGTCAAAGCCTTTAACACAATCCCTGGTAAACAATAAACTGTGTCGCCCCCAAATCTTACAATCTTGTCAGTGGCTTTTTCCTTCCTTCCTTCAATTAAAGATTGTTTTGTTATTGTTGTTGTTGCCCTGAAATAGGGTTTTGCTATGTAGCTCAAGCTGGTCTTGTGCTGTTTTGGGGTATTCACCAGAAGCAACTGCTCGGACGTGTGTTTAAGCCAATAGAAAATCTTTATTAGCTGGCTGTGACTACACTGGGTATCCAGGATCCCAGTGTAGCCCTGAGCCTTCCTCAGGGTGAGCTTTTCAGCACAAGAACGGTGTCCTGGGTTGGCAGGCTGCAGTTAACAAGGACAGTGAGCAGAAGAGGATCTACAGAAGTCAGAAGGCAGGGTTAGGACATTTAGGGACTTTCTCAGAACTATCGACTTTGATGGATCTTTAGTTTTGGCAGGCAGTGCTGTCTGTGTGCTGAGTTTTCCAGCCTGAATGGTATTTCCATCATGGAGTCAGTTGTGCTAAGGTCTGGGGCCTGTTACAGAACTTCATCTTGCCTCAGCCTCTCAAACAGTGGGATTATAGGTGGGCACCACCATGTCTGGCCTCTAAACACAGTTGAAGTCTGCTTGTGCTGGCCTCTGTGTGATGCAGAATTACAAAGAGGTACAAAAATAGGCAAGCCTTGGCTGTCTTTTCTAGACCCAGTGGTCAATCTGATAGACCCAGTGGTCAGCCTGATAGATGTAAAAAGAATTATGACTGGGGTAGGCTCAGGACTAGATTATAATAAATGAGGTATTTGAAGTGCAAAATTCAAGGGGCAAAATATTCAATACAACAGAAATATGTATGTTAGTGATTAGGCCTTACACAGTTTAGGCTGACCTAGAATTTATTATATAGTCAAAGATGGCTTTGACTTCTGTCTTCTGACTTTATCTCCCAAGTCTAGGATTACAGGCACGAGCTACCATGTTTTATGAGGAAATTATATTTTAACTCAATATGTTAAAAATGGGAAAGCTGAGATTGGTGGTGCACACCTTAAATCCAAGCACTAGGGAGGCCAAAGCAGGTGTATCTCTACCAATTCCAGACCAGCCAGGACTACACGGTGAGACCCTGTCTCAAAACAAGCAAAACAACCCATAAAGATAATTAATGCAAAAAGCTGGGTAGTGGTGTCCCAAACATTTAATCTCAGCACTCAGGAGGCAGAGGCAGGCAGATCTACAGAGTGAAGTCCAGGATAGCCAGGGCTATATGGAGAAACTCTGTTTTAAAAAACCAAAAGACCAAAAACAAAATTAGGATAAGAATTTTAGATTTTTATTATTTTTAATTATTTATTTTTGTTTTGTTTTTGTTTGTTGGTTGGCGAGGGTGGCCAACCTGAGATGCCTGCCAGGATGTCCCCTGGTGTTTCATCTCAGCTGTGCCACACCTCATAGTAATATGAGTTCCTCATTACTCTGGCTTTACCACCAGGTCTAAAGTCCAGGCCTGGCCCTTGTTGGCCAATAGAGTCTTCTGGTGCATCCTGAACAGCCCCATTTCCTCTGCCGGATGCCGACCTGTGATCAGGGCAGCTGGTGCGAGCTGCTTGTGCAAGGGCAGTCCATGCATCCTGTGGAAGCCACAGCTGGAAGGTCTTTGGGTTCTTATTTCTGGGGGGCACAGTGATCTCTACCTGAGGGTAGGCCAGGGACGTGAGCTCAGGGTCAATGAAGCTAGACTGTAGGCTTTAACTTTCTGAAACAGGAAGACACAAATATATGAGGAGTTACGTGAAGGGGCTGGATGAGCCTTGGGACTGCCTTCTGAACAGGGAATTGCTAGTCTGTGGAAGTTCACTGCCGACTAAGAGTCTGGGAAGTTTGACTACGTGAGAACAAGGCGAGCCTGGTCAAAAGAGCTTTTTTCTTCGCTTACCTTGGCTTCTTAGTTCATGTGAAGCTCAGGCGGGCAGGGGTGGATCTCTGACCTTTTGATCATGGCCACTGGCTCAGGCTGGATGACCAGCTGGGGAAGCTTGAGGCAGGAGTTTAGAGTGGGTCTCTTTACAGTGGCCTGAGGAAGGACAAGCAAACTGGACGTAGTTGAGAAAGCAAGACAGTGAAGAGTGGGAGGACTCAGTGACATCTTTTGGCCTCCTGGATCCCTCTGTACCTGAAATCCATTATTCTTTGCTTCTTCCGTGTTCCACTTCATTTTCTTCTTTTTACTCTTTGATGCTTTCATTCTATGGTTGTTAAACTTTTCTGTTGGCACGTATGAAAACTAGATGTCACAACTGAAGCTAGATGTCACAGATTTTCTAAGACGTTTTTATACAAGTCCCCCACATGGTCTGACTCTCTCCTTCCCCTCCCACTCCTGTTAGTCCCCGCCATGCTCCTAGACAAGTTCTCTTCTTGTGGTTTTATGAATTTATATTGAATCTATGATTCATAGAGAAAGCATTTGAATCTGACTTATTTTGTCTAATATGGAAGTCTTCAGTCGCATCTGCTTTTTTGCAAATGATATAGTTTTGTTCTTTATGACTGAACAAATTCCAGCGTATGCATGTATATGTATATATGTGGTATCTAATATAGCTATATGTCATATTTTCCTTACCTGTTCTTCTGTTGATGGACATCTGATGTTTGTGAACGGTGCCACAATAAATAGATGGGCAAGTATCTATAACATGTAAGCTTGGGGACCTCTGGGTAAATATCCAGAAGTGGTGTAGGCGGGCCATATTTGTGTTAGTTTTTGAGAAATCTCCGTAGTGCCTGACATGCTGGTAAACAGTGTATAAGGGTTTTCTTTCTTGGTGTTCTTGCTAGCATTTCCATTTAGTTTTTTAAAATTACATATATTCATTTAGTGTGTGTGCACAGACAAGAACATGCATGCCACAGTGCATACAAAAGTCAGAGCCACTATGTGGGCCCTGAGGACTAAATGCAGGTCATCAGACTTGGTGGCAAACAACTTTACTTATGGAGCCATTTTGGTAGGCTGTTGTTTTCTCATATTTTTAAATTTTTATTTTTATGTGTATAAATGTTTTGCCTGCATATATGTCTGTGCACCACACGTATGCTTGGTACCCATGGAAGCCAGATAGGGCATCAGATCCTCTGGAATTAGAGTTACAGATGGTTCTGAACCACCATGTGGATTCTGGGAATTGAACTGGGTCCTCTGGAAGAGCATCCATTGCTCTTACCTGCTGAGCCATCTCTCCAGCCCTGGTTTGTTTTCTTCATGATCACCATTTTAACTGGGGTAAGATGAAATCTCAATGTAGTTTTTCATTTTCATGTCCCTCGTGCTTAGTGATATTGACCATTTATACTTTATCACTTGAGAACCATTGTTTTATTAATTAGCTCATTTTTATTGTATTGCTTGATTTCTTGATGTTTAGTCTTTTTGAGTGCTTTATCTATTTTAGATATTAATCCCCTTTCGGAAGTATAATTGACAAAGATACTTTTTCTTGTTCTGTAGACTTAACTTGATTATTTCCTTAGCAGTGCAGGTGTTTTTGATTTCATGTAGTACCATTTGCCAGTGTGTGTGTGTGTGTGTGTGTGTGTGTGTGTGTGTGTGTGTGTGTACATAAGTGTGGGCCCATGTTTATGGGTGGGTGCATTTGTGTGGAGTTCAGAGGACAACCTCAGGTGCCATTACTCGGGAACTGTCCACACTGATATTTGAGACAGGGTCTCTTACTAGCCTGGCACAAAGCAGAGGCTGGTCTGGCTGGTCTCTGCATTCCCAGTGCTGGGATTATGAACCTGTGCTGCCAACTCTGGCTCCTCCCACTCCCCAACCTCACGGGCTCTGGGGATCTAGCTCAGCTCCTTATCTGTGGCAGGAGATTTCTTTGTATTGTTGCTCCAAGACTATCAGTGGAGTTAAACCTTGATTCAGAGAATCCACATTCAGCTGGCTGGAATAAACCATAGAGTTTTCTGGTGGACCCAGAAGAAGAATAGAGAAGACACAGAGAGAAGTAAGGAGGAGCTTGGAAAGAATTGTGGCCCTTTTAGATCTGGGAAGATGGAGAGGAGGGTCAGTTGAACTTTTTCTTTGTTGTTCTGTGAAACTAAAGGTACCCAAAGAAATTAAATTTGGCAGATGGATGTGCTTCATTTTGCAGAGTTTGGAAAAATAAAGTATGTGCACCATACCATAGATATATATTCAGGATTTCAATGGGCAACTGCTTTGAGTTCTGAAAAGGCTGACTCTGTAATTATATATTTATTAGAAGTTATGACCATCATTGGGGATACCTATGAAAAATAAGACTGACAATGCTCCAGCATATATCTCTAGTAAAATGAAACAGGTTTTTTTTTTTGCTTACTATACTATTAAGCATGTTATAGGTATACCACACAATCCTACAGGGCAGGTGGTTATAGAAAGCTCTAATCCAACTCTAAAAGAGATGCTTAATAAACAGAAAGGGGTAATTAGAACCCCCAGAGATAGATTGCACAATACTCTATTAACTTTAAATTTTTGAATGCTAATAAGAAAGGAACAACAGCTGCAGAGAAACAGTGTATAATAGAAAAATCTGCTGAATTAAATCACCCTCTATACTTTAAAGATGTGTTGACCTGCCGGGTGGTGATGGTGCATGCCTTTAATCCCAGTACTCGGGAGGCAGAGGCAGGCGGATCTCTGTGACTTCGAGGCCAGCCTGGTCTACAAGAGCTAGTTCCAGGACAGGCTCCAAAGCTGCAGAGAAACCCTGTCTCAAAAAAAAAAAAAAGATGTGTTGACCTCAGAATGGAAACCAGGACATGTGTTACACTGGGGAAGAGGTTTTGCTTTTGTTTCCACTGGAGGACTGATAAAGATTAGATTCAAACAGGAGAGACCTCTTGTTTAGGAGAGGCAATAGTTCATGAAACAGCATAGCCAATCATATAAATTAACTTACAATGCCTTTCATTTCATCAGACTTAACCTGCCAAAAAGGGAAACTCCCCAAAGTTAGGGAGGGTTTTGTTTTTATCTTTCCAGGAGAATGAAAGCATCCAACTAAAGAATCTAAAGACACTGGACAAAGAAGACATCTGATAAAGAAGGATGAATCATAGAGAAAATGTCTCAAGAGTATATAGCACATTTTCTTTCTTTCTTTTTTCTTTTTTGGTTTTTCGAGACAGGGTTTCTCTGTAGCTTTGAAGCCTGTCCTGGAACTGGAACTAGCTCTTGTAGACCAGGCTGGCCTCGAACTCACAAAGATCTGCCTGCCTCTGTCTCCTGAGTGCTGGGATTAAAGGCATGCTCTACCACCACCTGGCTTGGTATAGCACATTTTCAACAGGAAAAAATTTGATTAATTTTCCCAAATGTTTGTTTTTGCTGTTCTCTACAGACATATAAGGGAAATGGTCTTTTTGTAGTCCCAGCCCAATTAAAAATTAAAGCTGACTTTGGAGTTGGAGTGTGGTTCGGTCCTTCTCTAAACCCAAGCATGCTTGTTAAAAGAAAAATCCAAAATCTCTGTTTCATGTCAGAAGAGTTACCTGGTATGGGGCGAAAGAAAACCCAAATTAAGGGACTATTCTATTGTCACTAATCTCATAATTCTTTGATTTTATTTTGACTTTTAAATTTGAAACTTTTCTTAAGGTATAAAATTTGTCTCAAAATTTGTAAGATTGATATATCCATATTTAAACTTCTGTCATGATATTAATGGTCATATAGAGTACTACATAATTCTATAAATAGACTTAATATGACTTTCTATATATGATTTTGGGCTTGAGCCTAAAATTAGGTATTTAGGAATTAGGCTTGTGTATCTCAGGTGTATTTAATATATTGTGGTCCTTTATTCTCTCTGAGATCTGGTGCATATGACATTTAAAATGTTTAAATTTTCTGCAGTGAACCATGACACTAACAGTGACCTTTGAAGTCTCCAAAATAGTAATGGGGCCCCACAACGATGATTCCACCTGGATTGTCGTAATGCCACTAAGGTGACAAACACTACTCAAAAATCAGCTTTGGACTGCAAACAGCTCAGGACAATTTCAAGGCAGTCAGCTAAGATGGCCCAGCATCAGAGACTACTCCAGTCAGGACTTCAGATGAGCCTCGCATTTTCCCATCACACTGAGACTGGACAACAAGTAATGTCGCGACCACCTCGACCAGCAAGAAAAATGCAACACCAAACTCTTCTTTCCGCAGTTTATTCAGGAACCTTGAACAATCTTCTGACTCTCTCTCTCTCTCTCTCCCTCTCTCTCTCTCTCTCCCCCCCCCCAGGAAGCCCTCCCGCCGCTTAAGTAGCCTCTGGGTAGCCAACCTCGGTGCGCCACGTGGGCACTACAGATAGGTCCAGGTACGCGGAAGCAAGCCAGATCCTTGGCCTTAGCCAAATATGGAGTTGTTTATCACAGAGAGCACTCGCCATCAGGAAGGCGGAGGGCGAGGGCGGGAGCCGGTGCCATCTTTAAGGCGCGGCAGCATGCAGCTCTTTACAAAGTAATACAGCCAGCTCTCCCAGGACTTGATCTTTTTGTTTCTTAGCACGAGGGTTTACTTATGATAAGTTATTTCAGAGGCAGAAGTGACAGTCAAATCAGACTTGAGATTGGAGTGTCTTCCATCAAACTAAACAGAGTCTATCTGAACTGTGTTCATTTATGTTTGTTTATCCAGCAAGCAGTGCCACAAACATGCAATGAACACAAGGATGCTGCCACCCAATGTATCAGCCATCCAGGTGCAGAACACTCCCGTCTTTAGTGACACACCCTGGATGGTTAGCTGCAAGGATGCTGGTACCCAATGTATCAGCCATCCAGGCGCAGAACACTCCCATCTTTAGTGACGCACCCTGGATGGTTAGCTGCCTGCTTCAGATGTTGTCACCAATGACGCTTAAAACCCTCCACACCCCTCAAAATCAGACATGTTGACTGGAAATAATAGCTTGTGAAAACACTGAGTTACTAGGGTTAGCATCGGAAAGTACTTTGAAAATCATTACTTTCTTCTCTCCGGCAAGCACGGACACATGAACTATCATCTTATAATTTACACAGGCACATCCTCTCTGGCAAGCATGCACACATGAACTATCTTATAATGTATACAAGCACATCCTCTCTGGCAAGCATGAAGACATGAACTATCATAATGTATACAAGCACATCCTCTCTGGCAAGCACGGACATATGAACTACCATCTTAAAATGTATACAAGCACATTAAGGCCATTGGACCAACACTCATCTTTTATTTTTACTTACTTATTTTAACAATTTTATTTCCTTTCCAAATCTTTTTTTTAAATTTTTTTGAGACATGTTTTCTCTGTTGTTTTGGAGCCTGTCCCAGAGCTAGCTCTTGTAGACTAGGCTGGCCTTGAACTCACAGAGATCCACCTGCCTCTGCCTCCTGAGTGCTGGGATTAAAGTATTGCACCACCATCGCCCAGCTTCCTTTTTAAATTTAAAAAAAAATTATTTAAAAGTTTTTTTTTTTATTCTATATACCAACCATAGTTCCCACTCTCTGCCACCTTTTCCCCCCAACCCCCCATCCAATACTCAGAAAGGGTAAGGCCTTCCTTGGAGAGTCTACAAAGTCTGGCATATCAAGTTGAGGCAGGATCAAGCTCCTCCCCTGTATCATGGCTGAGCAAGGTATCCCTCCATAGGGAATGGGCTCTACAAAGCCAGGTCATACACTGGGGACAAATCCTGGTCCCACTGCCAGTGGCCCCACAGACTGCCCAAGCCATAGAACTGTCACCCACATTCGGTCCTATGCAGGTTCCCTGGTTATCAGTCCAGAGCCAATGAACTTCCACTAGCTCGGATCAGTTGTCTCTGTGGGTTTCCCCATCATAACCTTGACCCTTTGCTCATTTAACAGGAGTCCCCTAAAGATACCATCACCCCCAGACAACAGGAAGTAATTTTAAGAACACGACTCCCAGATTCCCAAGAGGTGGGGTGAGTGGGTTTTGGTAGTTCAGTGGATGTTTGTCATCATTTGTGGGGTTGGTTAAAAGCTGTTATTGCTCATGGTCAGGGAAGAAGCTAAGCGAGGGAGATTAGATTCAGGGATCTTGTCTGAAAAGAAAAAGGGGAGTGTAGTAATGAGGAGGAGCGGGCTGCTTTTGGTCCCAGCCGCCTGGCAAGCTTAAGCCCCAAAATAACCACACAGAAATTGTATTAATTAAATTACTGCCTGGCCCATTAGTTTTAGCCTCTTATTGTCTAACTCTCACATATTCGTTTAACCCATCTCCATTAATGTGTATCGCCACTTGACTGTGGCTTACCGGCATGAGTCTAACCAGCGTCCATCTCAGTCAGGAGAAACATGGTGTCTGCCACACTTCCCTTCTTCCCAGCATTCCATTCTGTTTACCCCGCCTACCTGATTTCTGCCCTATCAAAAGGCCAAGGCAGTTTTTTTTATTCACCAATAAAAACAACACAAATACAGAAGAACCTCCTACACCAGGGGAGATATGGGAATGACAGAATAAAAGGGGAGATTCTTGAATCTACTTTTAAACTAAAAAAACCCTACTAGTCTTAAATATTTTACATTGGTATGGATTTTTGTATATTGATACAAATTTAAGGTTATTTTTTATATACTATATATATGTTTCTACTCTTGTTTAAGTTATTATACCTATGCAGATTATTTAAAAATATAATATGAAGTTCAAGTTCTTGAAAGCTATTTAGGATAATAAAGAAAGACAGGTTAGTAGGTAGTCATCTTTAACAGACAAACATACAGTCATGTTAGGTATGTTTTCAAAGTCAAACAGAGATATATTTTAGATAGTTGATCTTCAGAGACCTATAGAATATAGCACTTAAAATGTTTTAATACCAAAAGGTTTTTCATGACAATGAGACATGTTTGCTCCTGGCAGCATCAATTTACTTCAAAAAAGGATGATGGGCATTGAAGGACCTCCATATGGAGTTTGCTTTCATTGTGGCAAAGTTAGCCACTGCACAAAAAAGTTGCCCTTGCCTCAACTGCTGATAGCATGCTGTCTAAATTGGGCCAGCAGGACACAAAAGAAGGCAACTGCCGAACTTTGCCAAGATAAGAGACAACAATCCTTCAAAATTCCTGCTTCACAGAAAAGTCTGTCAAAAAAGTTTAGGCCTGTAGGCCAAATATGGAAGCTCCAATATTGCAGAGGAACCTTGGGTGACTGTGCAGACAGCCGGATGTCTCTGTCATTGCTATAGTTTGGGAAGTTTGTTTGCTCTGCACTTCCCACTTATTCTGGTAATATTGTATCCTTCTTGGGTCTCTGATGGGGTTGAAGACTAGATATGTTTACAGTTTTCCTTAGATATGACAGAAAGTAAATTAGGTACAAAACTTTGGATTTATCAAGAGAAGATAGATAATGACATATTTTCTCTGAATTTTCCAAATACAAATAGACTGGACATTGTGAATATAATTCTTATCTGATAATTGTTCTTACTGTATATAGTTTTACTATGTTTGAGTTAAAACCTTTTCTTTTTATTTAGACAAAAGGGTTGGACATGTGGGAGATTTGTTTATACTGTCACTTTGAAACTGCCAATGGAACTAAACCTTGATTAAGAGGGCAGAGTATACATTCAGCTGGCCGGAGTAAACCATAGAGTTTTCTGGTGGGCCCAGATGAAGATAGAGAGACACAGGGAGGAATAATGAGGGGCTTGGAAAGATTGGGCTTTTTAGATCTGGGAAGGTAGAGAAGAGGGTCAGCTGAACCTTTTCTCTGTTGCTCTGTGGATCTATCATGTTTTACCCTAATATCTGACTCCTCAGCTTTATTTATTAATAGAACAATAAAAGAAGCTGCTATATGTAACCTCTCAAGGCAAACATTTTACCAACCGAGCTATCTCCAGCCTGTCTGCTAACACTGCAGGAGGCTGTGCAGGATCTGACTACCCACTTCCTGTGAGTCCCACTCAGACAGTCCCTGCTTGTGTTGACCTCTTGCAGTGTTTCTTCCTCTCTCTCTCCCTCCCTCCCTGTCTCCCCCCCCCCAACAGTTTGAGCTCTTACACCGAGGTCTTTGATCCATTTGGGCTCTTTCTGCACAGGTGAGAGAACTCTGCTTTCAGCTTCTCTATGTGGATACGCAGTTTTGCTGGTGCCATTTGTTTTGAAGTTGACTTTCTCCCAAGTGTGTTTTTCAGTATCTTCGTCAGAATTTGGGTGGCTACAGAAGCATGATTTTATACCTGGACACTCTGTCTGCTTCCACCGAGTCTGTTTCTGTGCCAATGCCACACTGGTTTTGTTGCTTTGGCTTTGAAGAAGATGTGACCGCCCCTCCAGCGTTTTCTTTTCTCTTGTCTATTTCTGCTCTCGGGGCTTCCATGTGCATTATTTTTAAAATATATTTTTTAGATTTATTTATTTATTATGTATACAGTATTATGTATCTCAGTATTCTGTCTGCATGTATGCCTGCAGACCAGAAGAGGCCACCAGATCTCATTACAGATGGTTGTGAGCCACCATGTGGTTGCTGGGAATTGAACTCAGGACCTTTGGAAGAGCAGGCAGTGCTCTTAACCACTGAGTATCTCTCCAGCCCCCATGTGCATTTTAGGATTTTTTTTTCTATGTCTGAGAAGAATGGTACCGGAACTTTGGCGAGAACGCAATTGAATGGTTGAAATTTGCCTATGCTTCTGGCACTTTCAACTGAAAGAATATGACAAAAAATACCAGGAATGATGCTACTAACATTGCTATAGGGAAGTAGGATAACAATAAATAAAAACAAGAGAGTTGTGTATGCTCACTCAAACTCAGGTCCAGGAAAGAGGAAACAGACAGAGGCTTCCATTAAACATGCAGGAAACGAGGCCTCTGGGCCACAGGCCCTGAGCGGTCACTCACTGCGGCAGTAGAGAAATACTGTAGGAGTGACCGGCTGTCCTTCGAGGCTATGAACCAAGCAAATCCCTAGGTAGGTCTTAGCAGTAGACAGAAGACTAGAGAAGTGGTCTTTTCTGTTGTGAGCGGAGGTGTTCTTCAAATAGAGAGGCTGATCCAGGGTATTCAGAGTCTGCCTACCTACGTCTCTGTGTGGGGATCCCTGCAAACACTATAGCCAGCTATGCCAGCTGTGCCAGCATGACCGAGGTTGTCAGGAAGGAAATCCAGTTCAGCATAGCTGAACCTAGACTGGTTCAAACTCATCTCTGATTCCTGGCAGTTTATTTTTGGTATATTTAGGCACAGTATAACTTTGGGAAAAAGTTTCCTTGTGACAATTATCACAACAAAGCTTAAGGCGTGGCCACATCAAAACTCCTTTGCAAAGTACCTGTGACCTCTTCTGCAAGAATAGGCTCTGGGGCTGGAGAGATGGCTCAGTGGCTAAGAGCACTGGATGCTCTTCCAGAGGACCTGAGTTCAATTCCCAACACCCACATGACAGCTCACAGCTGTCTGTAATTCCTCTTCCAGAGGATCCAACACTCTCACACAGACATACATGTGGGCAAAACACCAATGCACATAAAATACAAATAAACAAATTTTGTCTATTAACTGACAATGCTCAGAGTGTGGGGGATTCAGGTGAGGCTTAGCTCTATAGACAGCAAATGATCACCAGGCTATAAACAGCACCCACACCAGCTTTCAGAGTAGAAAGCAGGTGAGCTCCCTTTTGCTGAAGAGAAAAGCCTGCCTGTATAACATTCTTTAGTGCTTCCTGTGAGCAGGAGGTGGACTTAGTGCTCTCTGCACATTCGGGCAGTCTCTTGCTGGAAATCACCGTTTCCATTTCCTTAGGAGCGTGGACTCAGTGTTGTGGATGTTCCGTAGAACTCCTCATTCCTGGGCCCTTGTGGGGTCTCCTCTATTGTACATAAGCAGTCTTTCTGTAACCTGCTTTGTGTGTACCTATGGTCATGGCTGTAACCACCCCCACCCTTTTTTCCCCGTTTCTTTCTTTTGGGTGCTGGCTGGAGCTTAAGCGTGTTCCTCTGGAGCAGGGCAGTGGTGGTGCATGCCTTTAATCACAGCACTCGGGAGGCAGAGGCAGGTGGATCTCTGTGAGTTCGAGGCCAGCCTGGTCTACAAGAGCTAGTTCCAGGACAGACACCAAAGCTACAGAGAAACCCTGTCTCAACAAACCAAAAAAGAAAAAACAAACAAAAAAACCAAAAACCACCACCAACAACAACAACAAAAAACCACAAAACAAGTGTGTTCCTCTGGTTGTTTGGACATTCGCGCTCTTCCTCTGCTATGTCAACCCAGCCTCATCCATTTCTCACTGTCTCCTGTGTGGCCACAGGCACACAGCATGGCTCTCTCTCTTTCCTTTTCCCTCCTCCCCCAGCTGCTGGGATTTACAGCTTGCTTGCCTTGGTGCTGTTCTTTTAACTCTATCAAAATTGTCCTCAAGATTAAAAAAAAAAAAAAACCCAAACCGACCAACATCAACAAAACAAAACAAAACCAATCCCCCATAAAAACAAAACTAAAAAAAAAGTTCTTAATGATTTTGATTCATATTCCATGCATAATCATTATCCATTTGTAGAAAAAAGACATGAAAAGTTCCCGTCATTATCAATTAGAGGGTTAATTGCTGGATAATGAATGTAAGAGTTACTCAGAAAAACAGACCCAAGTCACAGTATCGCAATAAATTCAATTAAGGTGGCAAATGTGGCGGGAGTGTAGTAGATCATAGGGCATTAAACGAATTGGCTTTTTGTCTCCCTGGAGACACATAGGACAGAAAACAGCAGAGGTGACGTAAGTGGGTTATGAGCCTATTTCCAATCTATCTCAAAAGTAGGAAATAGGGTGTTGTGCATCATCTGCTTCAAGTTGCTGTAGTAAACACCATGGCACCAAAACAAACTTGGGGAGGAAAGGGTTTATTTACCTTACAGCTTAGAGTCCACCATGAAGAGGAGTCAGGGCAGGAACCTGAGACAGGACCTGAAGCAGAGGCCCAGGGGTGGCTCTGCTTGCAGTGAGCTTGGCCCTTGCACATCAATCATAATCAGGAAAATGCCCGACAGACATGCCTTCAGCCAGTTTAACGATGGAGGCCTTTTCTCCATTGAGGTTCTTCACATTTAACTCTGTTTCATCAAGTTGACAAAAAACACAGCAACAAAGCCCAGCCAGGACATGGTGAACACGGCAGCGTGGGCATGGCAGGGCACAGCGCGGGCACGGCAACAGGCATAGGCACATTTATTTCTGTAGAAATGGCCGGAAAAGCGGGAATTTGCATTCCTATCTCATAGGTTTCCTGCCTCCTGATAATAAGTTTCTCTGCTGACATAGTAGGCCGGATGAAGCTGAACTGAAAAGTATGACAATAGGTTTATTTGAGCAAAGTAACTCCCAGGTGTGTTCTCTGGTCCCAGAGATTGAGGCCCGAGAAGTTGCACCCCTGAGCTAAAGCAGGGAGACTTTATAGGTTGTAGGTGAGGGTCGATGATGTGTTCACCACAAGCTGGGTTTGTGCCCAAGTATGGTCAAAAGCTGACAGCTTAGGTGGGGATTTGGGCTGCTGATGGCAACAGGGAAGGAAGTTGCAGAGTAGCCAAGAATGTGGAACTGGGCTTCATGGTGCCTTTTCTTTGTTGGAGATTCTCTGAGTGGGGTGTGGGGTTTGGAGAGACAGAGACAGACAGTGAGAGACCGGGGGGTGGGGTGGGAGGGTGGGAGGAATGGGGCTTTCCAGCTTGTACAGGAACAAGCTGGAAGCTCCAATCAAACATTATCTCTGGGAATTCTGCACAATGAGAAAGCTGCCAGCCATAACTAAAATGATCCCCCAGGCACCGAGGAAGTGACTGAGGGTGAAATGCCAGGCAAGCATGAGGGCCGCGGGTCTGGAGCCCATGGGAAAGCTGGCTGCCGTGCTGGAAAGGGGCTGCCACTGTCGGCGTGACTGTCAGGACAGGTATCCTGGGACAGCTGATCCCGGGAAGAGGCTGCCACTGTTGGTGTGACCGTCAGGACAGGTATCCTGGGACAGCTGATCCTGGGAAGAGGCTGCCACTGTTGGTGTGACCGTCAGGACAGGTATCCTGGGACAGCTGATCCCGGGAAGAGGCTGCCACTGTCGGCGTGACTGTCAGGACAAGTATCCTGGAGTGGCTGGATGGCTCTTTTTCTGAATTGCTGTGGGGGGAAAATGACCTTAGAAAACTGGTTTGTAGGACTTTTAAGTCTCTCTTCAACTCCCCTCTTCTAAACTAAGGGCGAGAAGTTCTGGGGAGACAGACTTATGTGTAGATTATGATGTAACTCTAGCCCCATCCACCTTCCCTAGGCACAGTTAAGGGTTTTGGTTGTTTTAACAGGGCCACACTATGTAGCCTGGCCCACAACTCCCCACCTCCCTGCCTTGGCCTCTCAGTGCTGGGATTCTGGGCATGATCCACCATGCCTGACTCCAAAGTGTTCTAAGACTAGAGTCTCGTGCCCCACGTGCTAAAAGTCAACCCCAAGCCTTGCCCATGTTAGCAATTCTTCTACCTCTAAGCTACACCACAGCCCTAAGTTGGACATTTTTTTCCCTTTGCAGTTTCTGGTGAATCTGGCAAATACTTGCTCCTGTTTTCTATCGAGTTGCAGAAGAGACCGGAGAAAGTCTGGAAGTGAAAAGAGGCCCATTCTTTGTTTAGTCCCCTTGGCTCCAGTGCAGATGTCTAACCGAGTCTTTTATTTCTCATTATCTGCAAAATAAAAAAAGCCTCAGGGGCTGTAGCAAGGGAAGGAACTGGATCTCTGTCTGTGCCGGGCACCAGGCTTCTAGAGGCGGCCGTCGCCATAGTTATTGCCATTATGTTGTGCGAGTTTGTTCAGAAAACTTACCTGTTCACGGACAGACTTCAAAGGGGAAATTGTGGAACTGGGAGTGTAGCTCAAGGGTAGAAAGCTTGCCTAGCTAGTCCAAGGTCTTGGTAATAGGTTTTCTGCCCCACCCCCACAATAGGTTTACTGATACAATAAGCCAGATCAATCCGAATGGAAAAAGTATAACAACAGGTTTATTTGAACAATGCGACTCCCATGTGGGCCCTCGGGTCCCAGAGATTGGGGCCAGAGAAGTTGCTCCCCTGAAGAAAGCAGGAAGATTTTCTAGGTTGTAGACAAGGGGTAATGACATGTCAACCATACAAACCATGGGTTTGTATCCAAGTATGGCTTAGGCCAGGACTTGGGTGACTGGCAACTTCAGAGGAGTAAGCTGCAGTAGCCACCAAAAATATGGAACTGGGCTTTTTGACACCTTTCCTTTGTTGGAGACTCTCTAAGCGGGCAGGGTTTGGAGAGGGTTTCTGGATCGTGCAGGGGGTGAGGTTCCAACCAAACACTTTGGTTTGGTCCTTAGTACTGGAAAAAGAAAAGCAATGAAAAAGACATGGAATTTTCTTTGTGCAGAGGAGGAACCATGCCCAGGCTTTTGCTTTGTGGTTGGAGTAGTGAGCCATTTAAGGGGGTAAGAGTGTCATTGTGCAGGCCAATTGAAGTTGTATTTGTAGGAAACCACACAACCCAGCAAAGCGCATTGGTAATTTGTGTGTGTGTGTTATATTTATTTATTTGTGTTTTTGTTTTGTTTTGTTTTGTTTTTAAAGACAGGGTCTCAATGTTGTCCTCAGCATCCTGGAACCTACTCTGTAGACCAGGCTGGCTTCAAACTCACAGAGATCCGCCTGCCTCTGCCTCCCGAGTGCTGGGATTAAAGGTGTGCGCAGAGTCAGGTGGGACCTGGAGGCAGGAGCTGAAGCAGAGATCACGGAGGAAGTTACTTAGCAGCTGGCTGGCTTGTTCTCTCATAGTTTCTTCAGTCTATTTTCTTATGCAACCCAGGACCACCTACCCAAGGGTGGCCCCACCCACAATAGGTTAAGTCTTCCCACATCAACCATCAATCAGGATGGTGCCTCTCAGGCTTGCCTACGGGCCAGTCTGATGGCGAGGAACCCCTCAACTCAGATGACTCAAGTTGACAAAGAAACCACACAGAGTTGCGGCTCAGCCACTGCCCCAGGCAGCCCTGGGTTGGCCTGAGCAGTGGGAACAAGACACTGAATCGGGTCCAGAAGGAACTGCCTGGTTCACAGTGGGATCCTCTTGCTCAGTGTTCTGCAATAAGGACAGTCCTTACCAGGAAGGTGTTTTTCCCTGACCATCCACACCCTTACAGATTATCCTTCCAAACCCCCAAAGGTTGCTTTCACTACCAAAATCTATCACCCTAATATCAGCAGCAATGGCAGCATCTGTCTGGACATCCTGAGGTCCCCAGTGGTCCCCAGCATCGACTGTGTCCAAAGGTAGAGACACTGACATGTACTCAGCACGTCTGTCTCCTGTCCTTTCCCCCCTTGCTGGTAGTGTGCATGGAAACTCAGGAGGAGCAGCCCTGCCCAGTCCTGTGCCCACTGCATTCCCACACTGTAAGGAGACGGCATGTAAAGCACAGTACCTGTGCCCTAGTAGTTCTCAGCAGCCAGTTGCTGTGTGATGCTCGGAACTGCCAGGTGGGTAAAAGAAGACAGCATCAACTCCACTTGCATTTCACCTAAAAGTCGAAAGCAAATATTGAACTTTTCTTTTCTTTTCCTTCCTTCATTTATCCAAGGAGGACCAACACACACACACACACAGACACAGACACACACACACACACACACACAGACGCTTGGCTATCACAGTGCTCTTAGCCAGGATCTATCACAAGCATCTTTAGTTTCTAAGCGGTCCACTTATTAACAGGTCAAGGGAAGGCAGTCTGTAAAAGGGCTCATGTACATTGAAGACAAATGACAAAATTTCTGGGTTTAAAAGCTGAGTGTGTTGGGCTGGAGAGATGACTCAGAGGTTAAAAGCACAGGTCCTGAATTCAATTTCCAGCAACCACGTGGTGGCTCACAACCACCTATAATGAGATCTGGTGCCTTTTTCTGGCCTGCAGGAATACATGCAGACAGAACACTGTATATATGATAAAAAAAACTTTAAAAAAAATTGAGTGTGTGGAATTATAGATGTGAAGGTGGGATATATGTGCTGGAATCAAACCTAGGGCCTGACCACCTAGGTAAATGCTCTAGCATCCAGCTGTTACACACACACACACACACACACACAGCCTCTGAGCTCTACAGAGGTTGGATTTGCTGCCACCTTAAGGCCAGGCCAGGCCCCGAGGGCTAGAAGTGAGCCAAGAACTTCCTTCTTATCCCAAGAAGATAAGCTACAGAGTGAAACTACTTTAAACAAACATTTCTGAGCAGGGTTAGGCTTGGTTAGAAACAGATAAGACAAATGTGTTTAGTATAACATAAAAGGGCTCAGATTTGGTATCAAGAGCTTTGGCAAGAGATCCCCTGGGAACACCTGCTTCTTGCAAATTCCCGACATGCTTCCCGTTGGGTCCTGTAGTGCCTTTCCTCTGGCCCCCACTTGCAGGTGACACTTTTCTCTGCTTCTGTCTAGACACCTCAATCAGGGTTACAAAGAAGGGGGGGGCGGCGGCAGGTCTTTGCCTCTGTACTTACACTTTATCTCATGGTCGCTAGTCTGGAGCAAGTTGTAAATGAATCGGGCACAAGGAAGCTCTCTGAATGATGCTGATGGTAAGGGGGAGTGATTCTCAGTCAGGAGCTGGCTCTCGGGATGTGTGTGTGTGGCGTTTGGTTTTCTTTCCTGTGACATGCAGTGTTCCAGGCTGGCAGCATGCTGTGAACAAAGACAGTTGCATTCTCTCATCTCCTTAGGCTGTGACTTGGCAAAGGCTGAAAACAAATCATGCACCTGCTTAACCTTTCCGGCGTGACAAAGAAGCCGCCCCCCTTCTCTTCCACAGGAAGTGCTTCTAGATTGCACTCGTACAAGCCCTAATTAAGTCTTTCCTTGGATCCATCTTTTTCTCCAACCTTTCTTGGACTTAGATGTGTAATTAAGAGGGATATCAAGGGACATTTTTCTTGACAGAAGGGCTGGGATGTAGCTCAATTGATAGAGTGCTTGCCTAGAATGTACAGTGTGCCCTGAGTTCAGTCCTCAGTACTGGGGTGGGGAGCGGGGGAGAAACAAGAAAACAAAACAACAACAAAAAACAAAGAAACAAAACTGGCATAGGGCTCAGCTGGAGAGCCTGGGGTGTAGTCTGGCGGTAGAAACACCTGCCTAATGTAGGCGAGGTCCCTGGTTGGGTGCCAAGCAAAGGAGCAGAAAAGCAAGCTGACAGGAAAAGTTAAGGTGCTTTTGATGGAAAAAAATTGATTGCAATTACAGAACATTTTCTCAAATGTTTGTTTCTTGCATTTTTGTCATTTTGTCTCTTAGGAAGAAAATGCTTCCAGCCAATGCAGTCACACTCATATGCTCACTCCCCAACACACATGCATACACAGTCACACATACTCACACATGCAAACACAGTCACACATATGCACACATGCAAACAGTCACACATACACACACGCATACACAGTCACACATACACACACACACATTCACAGTCACACATGTCACACATACATTCACATGCGCATACACAGTCACACATACATTCACATTCACACTCACATGCTCACATGCATTCACATACACATGTGCATACACAGTCACACATACACACACATATACATTCATGCATTCACACACAGCAATTAACACTCACCTGCATTCCTATTCACATATACACACACATTCCCATTCACACTCGCATACGCACACCTGCATATACACTCACACATAAAGACATTTTGGTTGAGAATAGAACATGTGGACATGGTGGTCCTTTAGGACTGTGTCGCAGAGTGATGTGTAAGTAGACTCCGTTTGTGTGAAGTGTGCTTTGCATGTTTGCACAGTGATAGAGCTGCCTACCAGTGAGTTTCTTAGAACCATCCTTGTCCCCCAGCTATGTCTGTATACACTGTGCAAATTTGTGTGCTTTGTATACTTACCCAGAAAGAGACTTAAACAATTTATCACGTATTAGGGCTTTCAAGACCCGCCTCTTTCTCCCAAGTGTGTGAACCACTGATGTTAAAGAGCAAAGAGAAGCAGAGACTACATCTGGAGGACAGAAAGAGAGGGTGGGGTCTATACGAGACAGGGAAGCCAGGGCTCCCAAGAACCATCCTGACCTCAGCTGCTAGCATCTGCATGAACCTGCTGTTCTGGCTGGGTGACCTGGGCATGGCTTCTCTAAACCTCAGTTTCTCAACTGTGAAATGGGATGACAGAATCTACTTCACAGAGCTGTGGCAAGGATTAGATGAGGTCATACCCACCGAGTGTCCTGCTAATTTGGTGTGCCTGTATGACCTCTGTCTCTATATGTGTGTTTTTGTATTTTCCTGTCCACTTTATTCCCCTTCCAGGCCAACGGCAGGCCCCACAAGGGGCCCTTTTGCTCAGTCACTCATTTGCACTTTTTACAGCGGTGTAGGGAGTGCTATGAGCTAGAAGACTGATGCCTGGAGCAAGGCAGCTTCCCAGTGCGGGAAGGAGAGATCTGCACTGTTCCCCATAGCCTGGCGAGGGCCTGCTTTCCTTCTGTAATTCTCACACAGGCCAGAAGATGGGGCTCTTGACCCTGAAGTCAAGGGCCAGAGCTCTGCCTCCACATCTGAACTAAAGGGAAATCAGATCCTTTGCCCTACCCTGCCCTCTCTTACTGCTGAGACCTGTCTTACGGGGCAGGGAGGTATCAGGGACATCCTCCCTCTGGCCACCACCTTTGTTCGGGGCCAGTCTAATGCTTCAGGGTTGCCCTGTCACCCATCCCACCCTCTGGCAGCTTTTCCAAGATAGGGCAGCACATCCTCCAGGAACTCCAGGGCCAGCCAGGCTCACCGCGGCTCATTGTCCTCAGCTCCACGGAGACGCGTCCCCTGCCACATAACCAGGTTCCTTCTGTCACACAGCCTTGCATTTTCCTTCACAGTGGCTGTCATCTTGTTGACTTACTAGCCCTAACCTAACCCCTCAGTCCCAAGGGGGCAAACTTTTCTCATTGCTGGTTCCCCAGCACCAGACAGCCAGGTCTGGGTACATGAGATCTCAGCAAAGCCATTGTAATCAACAAATGATGATTGAACCCCTGCTTAGTGACTGCCTGATCAAGACATTGTTTAGTTTTCCTGTGACTCTGCTTTCTCACTATTGAAACAGAGAGGATAGAGACGTCACGACTACCGCAATGAATGACACATATTTTATATCATTAGGTCCTGGTACGTACAGGGGCTCCCTAAAACCTTTAATGGCTGATTTTTTTTTGTTATACAGGGAAATGAAGTCTGTACTCATTATCCAGCGCTCCACAGTTGACAAGAGCATGTTCTAACTGCAACACTCACTTCTACTGCTCCTTTCAACAGCACTGTCTGTGTTGGCCGGGTTGTGGCTGCTCTGCATGTGTTACCATGCTGCTCTGCATGTGTTACCATGCTTAAATCCTCGCCCTAGACTTGAGCTGCTTGCGTGCTCTCTTCATTTCGGCTCAATAAAATGTGTGCGTGCACATCAGCCATGCTGTGCATGTAGAGAGGCCTGAGGACAACTTGCAAGAGCTGGTTTTCTTTTTATTTCATGTAGGTCTTGCAGATAAAACTCAGATAATAAGGCTTGGTGACAACTGCCTTCACCTACTGGACCTCCAGACATTTATGAGTAGATTGAAATAAGTGCACATATATTTGCAATCTTCTAGATGCTCAGCATCCTTTGCGGCTGTGTGGAGCACAGAGGCACAAGACAAAAATCATTGTTTGTGAGATGAGAAACTGGGCAACGGGCTTTTTATAGAAGATCAGAAATAAAGGTGCATGGTGTGTGTGTGTGTGTGCGTGTGTTTGACACATTCCTGTGTGACTCATGTGTGACTACACATGGGGAGGCCAGAGGTCTATGTCTCAATAGCTCTTTACTTATTTTTTTATTGTGCATCAGTTGTTTTTCCTGCATGTGTGTCTGTGTACCACATTCATTTCTGGTGTCTGAGGAGACCACCAGAGGTGGGCTGATTCTGGGACTGCCATTATGGACGGCTGTGAGACACCATGGGAAACCAAGCCAGGTCCTCTACGAGGGCAACAGCTTCTCTTAACTGCTGGGCCATCTCTCCGACCCTTTCCACCTTATTTGTTAAGACAGAGTCTCTCGCTAGATGGAGCTCCTGGTAGACTGGTCTAGACTGGTTGACTAGCAAGCTCCAGAACCCTCCAGAACTGCTTCTACCTTCCCCAGTACTGGGGTTACAAGCTTTTGCGACCAGACCCAGCTTTTTTCTCAGGTTCTGGGCAGGAGACTCAGGTCCTTAAGCTTTCATAGGAAGAGCTTCTTAGACAGAGCCATCTCCCCAGAGATATAGTCCCTTCTCAGGGACATCAAGGCTCAGTCTTGTTTCCAGTTTTGGTGACAATACAAAGCATGGTATGCAGAAGTTGTTATTTGTTTATTTATTTAGAGATAGGGTGTCAACAAGGGTCTAAACTGACCTTGAACTTGAACTTGGACTTGTCGTACTCCCTTCTGGAGCTTTGGCAGAGGCTGAGAATGATTTGCACGACCACTTTCCCACCGACAGCGTGGACTCACTCCAGCCTCAAGTGATCGTGCAAAGGGCCCTTTTTTTTTTTCTTAAGCCTTGGAGGATTAACTACTTTGCTTTCTTACTCATCATTTTCCAACCTTGCCTCAGATCTGTTAGTTCTGCTGCTAGATAGTAATTTGTCTTAAAGCTTTTTTTTCTTGTCTTTTTTGTTGTTGTTGTTATTTATTTATTTATCTATTTAGGACGAGTTGAAATTATCCTCAGCTCAAACTCCACTGTCTGCTGTCAGTCTTAGAGGCAGGGAGACCTAAGTCTCTTAGCCTGTGGAGGGGCCTGCCTGCTGCCTGTCCGCGCTCTTCAATCTAGCCACTAGCTCAAGAGTTAACAAGCCAGTTTAGAAGTCCCTCTCTCATCATTGCTTCCTCCTGCCATCTTAGTTTCTGAGGGGGATTTTCTCCTAATTTAAAAATCCATCATCAGAGGAATAAAATCAGAATAGGTAAACCCAACACTTTCCCAGAGTCAGTGCAATGCAAACTGAGGCAGTGGTTTTCGTTCCTAGCAGGCAGTTGGAAGGACCTCTGAGCCCAGAACACCCCCCACCCTGAGGGAGAGAGGGAGACGGTTTCCAAGGCAACCGGCTCAGGGAGGGGTTGGCTCTCTGGCGCCCTCCTCCCCTCTTCCTGGTAGCTCAGGGTACCGCCGGACAGCGTCCTCCCGTGCTCCGCGCTCTGATTGGCTGCTCGGGCCGCTCTCTGATTGGCTGTGGCGGGAGCCTCGCCGGCTGGTGGCTATGAAGGTGGCGCCGGTTGATGGTTGACCGTTGGCTTCAGGGTTGGGGTCGCCGCGTGTGCGATCCGCTCACACGGGATCAGAGGGCGAGGACTGCTGCTGCTCAACCTGGAACCCACCGGCGAGACCGGGCTCCGCCCGGCCATGCCCGCCGGGAGCAACGAGCCGGACGGAGTCCTTAGCTATCAGGTGGGCCCCGCCTCCCGCTCCTCCCCGGCTCAGCCTGGGTCGGATGCCCACCGCCCGGCTCCTATTCCAACTGGGGTTCCGGGCGTGTCCCCGAGAGCCGGGGGAGGCCCGCGTGGGACGGCAGAGGGCGCTCCGGGCGGCCGGGTAGGGTGACCTTGGGCCGAACCCGGAGCCGCCTGCACCGCCGCATCCCCTGCGTCGCCTGCTGCCCGGTGTCCCGGAGCAGTGACCTCTGTCCGCGGGTCCCCTTTGGCGGCAGACGCCGGCTTCTGGCCTTGCCTCGCTCTACCGTAGGTGGACGAGAGGGTATTCGGGGACCTTCGTGGGTCTTTGTGTTTTTATTCTGGTTCCTCGGTGGCTAAGAGGAAGCCTTGCAAAGACCCTGAGAATGTGGACGGCTTTGTGTATCCCCGCCCTGTTGTCCAGACAGCCGATAAGTTCTGAGTAGGGATTGTACATGGACCAGGGAAGCGGAGAGAGGTCAGGAACGACACCACCAGCCTTAAGTAGTTGATGGTGGAACTGCAGGGGCGGTTAATATTAGGAAGCATTGGACTAGGTATTAAGAGTGTGTGGGTTCAAGTCCCAGTCTGTTTCTTATAGGCTTTCTCACCTTGTGCGAGCTACTTGCCTCTTTGAACCTCAGTTTCCCCATCTATTAAAATGGAGATAGTGATGTTTGTACGGTTTACTTTACAGGGCTGTTTTAAGGACTCTGTGAAACACGGTTTATTGTGTGAGCCCTAATAAGCGAGTAGTAGATTTTTGAATTCTCACCCCCGCCCCTTCTTGTGAAACCCGGATCAGATGTGATTGCTGCCCTGGAAAGAGGATTTGAAGGAGGGAAGGGAACCAAGACGATGCTGTTGCAGAAAGGTGGTGGATCTTGGAAGCAAATGCTGGGTTGACATGGTAGTGGGGTCTGGGAAAGGCAGGGAAAACTTCCTGAGTGTTGCGACATGGGTGTGACACTCCCTACTCCTCTTCTTTCCTGGCAGTAGTATTTGCTTGCCAGTCACCAAAATAAATAGATGTAAGATTTTTGGGAAATCTTTCCATATCTGATCTCATGACATGCCATGTTATAGTCAGCTTCTGTTTGGGAGACAGAAGCAAAAAGAGGCCAAGGTCTTGCTCCTCCCAGCTGGTGGGATAGGGGGAGAATTAGCTTTGTTTTGCCTTTGGGGATGCTGGGGATGGACTGCCTTCTAACTTAAAGGCAGACACCCTACTGCTGAGCCATATCCCCAGCCTAAAGTAAGAAGTGTGTGTGTGTGTGTGTGTGTGTGTGTGTGTGTGTGTGTTTGGTGGCCAGAGTTTGATAACTGGTGTCTTTATCGCTCTATCTTTATTTACTGAAAACATGTTCTTGCACTGAACCTGGAGCCATTTTAGCTGGCCAGTGAGCCCCTGGGATCTGTTTGTCTCCCCCTACCCACTCGCCCCACCCCCACCCCCAGTGCTGGGCTTACAGACAAGCACGTGCTGGCTTCTTCCACGGTGCTGGGGTCTGCACTCAGGTCTTTATTCTGTGAGACGAGCACGCCACCCCTGGAGCCATCTTCATTTCACACAAAATACCACAGTCCTAGCACTGGGAGCCTGAGGCAGGAGGATCGTGTGTTTGGGGTTCACATAGACCACATAATGAGACCCCGTCTCAAAAGATCTGCACAAGGAAATGTGTTGTTGTAAAATCAGGTGCTTTGACAACATCTCACACAGCCCTGTAATGTACATTGACGCACATCATAGATTTTTCTAAGAAGAAAATTTTGGCAAAGCCCTGAAGAATGACTATCAGCTGAAGAAAAGAGGAGGTCAGAGAACTTGGAAACAGAGAAGAGGATGCACAACAGTCCTGTGGCAGATATGGGGTGCGTTCTGCAAGGACATATGGTGGAGCCACAGGGAGCAATGAGGAAATGGCGGGATGTGTTCTGGGTTCCTAACACAGCGAGATACTGTGCCCCCCCCCGAAGAAGCTGATATTTACCTGAGGACCAAGAGCGGTCATTGATGAGCTTTAGGTAGGCGAGAGGAAGAGGTCTCAAGAGACACAAGATGAGGTCCTGATCATATTTCCTCTGTTGAAAGATTTCTCTGGCTGCTGTGGGCGATCAGGCTGGGATGTGTGACCTTAGGTTTCTGCTAATGGTCTGTGGTTTGGGTTTCTGGACAGACAATAAATATGTTCTTTACATTGAGCTAAGATACTTTGTGGGTCATGGAGAGGAGAGAGAAAAGGGAGGGACCACCAGGTCTTCATAAAGTCAGGCATTAGACACAGGAACTTGAGGGGAGGAGAATGGGGGCTGAAAGGGGAAAGGAAATGGGAATGGCCTGGAGGAGACATAGTCAACCAATGGGCAGTGACCTTAGTGACCAAGCCCCCTGCGTGCCCACCTGAGAGAGCTGGACCTTGCAAAGATTGTGTGACTTGATGGAAGCAGAGAGGTTCCAGGCATCACATCCCCCATCCCAAGACTAGAGTTTTCTTAGGGGTGGATTCCGGCCCTTCCCTCTGACCGCTCTCTACAGCCGTGTTCCACCATGCAGCCAGTGGGGTTTAGAAATGCAAGCCAGGTCATGTCCTCATTGATACCTGCCAGCGGCTTCTTGGTGAATTTTAGAATAAAATCCAAACTCTGCCGTGGCTTACCAAGGTTGGACATGACTGAAGCTTTGCCCACCCTGCCGGGACTGCCCCTCTCTCTCACCGTGCACTCCGACTCTGGCTTGCTTTCTTTGGTATGACAGCTCCGGAATGTGTACTCTTTCTAGGACACTCTTCTAGCTTGGTGTCCTCATGACTCATTGGTATCTCCTGAAGAATAGCTTCCCCTGACCTCCACTCTGAGTCACACTGCTCCGTAGGATCCTCTTTGTGTGTTTCTCCCTAGCACACTGTGTGTGAGTGTTCTTGTTTTGATGTCCTGCTGTCTTGGGGAGAAGTTTCAGGAGGGCAGGGCGCGCAGGTGACCCTGTCTCGTACATCGCCCAGTGTCCAGTTAGTGTTTGGCTGCTGAGGAGGGGGTGTCTCGGGAGGCTGAGGCCTTCTCTTAGGAGCTCCTGGTCTACTAACAGGATTTGCATGAAGCAGCGGACAGCAGTTAGTGGCTCACACATAGGCTTCCCTTTCTTTGGTGCCTTTGCTCAGCTTAGCGAGCTGCAGAAACTTTCCATCCTCTTCTCTGAGGAAGTTCCATTCTGGCCTTCAAAGCTGGTTCCATGGAGCTCCACCAGGATTTGCCACTTGGTCTCCTGTGCCCACACCGCCTGCCAAGTGCTCTCATGTCTTCACTCTGCTCCTGCCACTTGCCCGCTCTTCCCTTCGTTGCTGTGTGAGCAGGGAACGCTTTCTGTGTGCCCGGCACCATGCTGGCTGCTTTCCACGTGTTCTCATACGCACCTTTTCTTTAGTTACAGCGCCGAGAACTGCACCCGAGCCTCACACATGCCAGGCAAGCGCTCTGTCACTGGACCGCCCAACCTCATACTCCAGTTAGCTTTTTCTGTAGTCCTGAGAATTATGCACCTGTATTGTTCCCACTGCATAAACAAAGAAATGGAGATGCAGTGAGGTGAAGGGACTTCCAGAAAGGGCAGAGCCGCTGCTTTCCAAAGGCTGTGCCCTCAACTACTGTGCATTACCACAGCTGTAGTCTGGAGCAGCGCCTGGCCCTGAGTGAGCACCGGAAGTGCTTGGGAAGGCGTACAAGGAATGCATTAGAGTACAGCTGGCTGGAGTGAGAGGCCAGCCCTAGGCTGCTGTGTCAACCTGGCCTGCATCATCCATCTCGCTAAGCTCTCCGAGGTGGTACTGACGTTTTAGGAGTTGATGAGCCCTTACAAGTGGGGAGTAATAGAGGAAGGCAACCAGACAGCTTTAGGGAAAGCCCTGCTTTGTGCTGGAACATCTGACAGCCTCACAGTTCCACTGGACAGCACTTTCAGAACTGACCAGAAGTAAGTGCTAGAAGGACTGGGGGGTTGGGCATCACAGCATCCAGGTAAGGTAGTGCTGGTATCACTGGACATCCAGGGAGCGTGGAGACAGTAGACAGAGGGCATCACTGGGCGTCCAGGGAGCGTGGAGACAGTGGACAGAAGGGCATCGACGGGACGTCCAGGGAGCGTGGAGACAGTGGACAGAGGACATCACTGGACGTCCAGGGAGCGTGGAGACAGTGGACAGAAGGGCATCGACGGGGCGTCCAGGGAGCGTGGAGACAGTGGACAGAGGACATCACTGGACGTCCAGGGAGCGTGGAGACAGTGGACAGAAGGGCATCGACAGGACGTCCAGGGAGCGTGGAGACAGTGGACAGAGGACATCACTGGACGTCCAGGGAGCGTGGAGACAGTGGACAGAAGGGCATCGACGGGACGTCCAGGGAGCGTGGAAATAGTGGCAAGGGAAGCAAGGAAGCCTGGCTTTTGTGTGCGTCGGTGCTGGAACACATTGTAGAATACCAACTCCAAACCCCGTAGACGGACATAGAAGCAAATGGCTGTGATCCCAGCACTTAGAATGTAGAAGCACGAGAATTAGTTCGAGGTCAAAGCCAGGGAGATGGTACAATGGATAGAGCACTTCTGGACAAGTATGACCACTTGAGTTTGAACTGTAGGACCTGCATAAAGGTAGAAGAAAAGACAGACTCGACAAGAGTTGTCCTCTGACCTTGATAGGTACACCATGGCAAGCACATGCCTGCATACACCACACACACACACACACACACACACACACACACACACACAGAAGGTGTAATACTTTAAAAAAAAGATGGATCAACAGTTAAAAACACTTGTTGCTCTTGCAGAGTACCCTAGTTCAATTCCCAGCACCCACATGGTGGCTCGTAATCATAACTCAAGTTCCAGGGGCTCTGATGCCTTCTTCTGAAACTGAGCACACAAGTAGTGCACACACATGTGTGCAGGTAGAGCACTCATGCACATAAATCTAGAAAAACAGTTCACTATTGATGTCGGCTGCATAGACAGTTCACAGCCAGCCTGGGCTGTGTGAGACTCTGGCGAAACAGCCAGGAGATGGTGCCAAACCCTGGTGTGTGAGCAATGACTGAGGAGTACAACCGCTGGAGGAGCATCCCTGTCTCTTACAGTAGACCGGGAACAAACTCGCAGGACAAGAGTGTCCGAAGGAGCTGTGGCTTCTAGTGTTCATTGACTTTGGCACATGTAACACAGTACATATTTACTGAGCAAATGAATGAGTGGCCCCGCGGAGGGCAGATGGCTCCTGAGGGCAGTGGGCGGTCTACGGTAAGGAAGTGATACGAATTCGCTTGACGCTTCTGAGCAAATGAATGAGTGGCCCCGCGGAGGGCAGATGGCTCCCGAGGGCAGTGGGCGGTCTACGGTAAGCAGATGATAGGAATTCGCTCGAGGCTTCTGAGCAAAAGTGCCAGTCCTAGATGGGAGTTTGCCCTGTCACCTCAGTGCAGAACAACAAGCCAGACCCCTGTCCTCTCCCAGCAGGTGGGGTGGTGTGAGAACCTGTGGGTACCCTCTGTCGTGCTCTGCCAGCTCTGCTGGGAAGCTTTGTAGGAGAGCTGTAGGCCAAGCAGAGCCGTGGGCAGAAAACGGGGGCGGTTCAGGCTGCACACTTACTTCCTTAGGTAATCATCTCAGTGCTGTTTGCCTTGGCAGCGTAACCAGGGCCCGTAGTCATCAACACAAGGAAAAGCAGCAAGTCAGCTCTAAATCCACTGCTAGGTGACAGCAGCACACCTTAGATAATGGAGCCTTGGTCATTTCCCGTAAGGTAAGAACAAGTTCACGCTAGCTATGGTAGTTAGGGAGTCAAAATACACACACTGCACTAGCCTCTTATGCTTCCGTGACATTCTCAGAGGCAGAGTGTCT
The DNA here is from genome assembly GCA_004026605.1 of Ondatra zibethicus. NCBI lineage: Eukaryota > Metazoa > Chordata > Mammalia > Rodentia > Cricetidae > Ondatra > Ondatra zibethicus. Next base: position 6,247 of record PVIU01008652.1, on the reverse strand, counting down.
CAAACAATGTATGTTTACATGGGAACAGTTCTGCAGTGGGAGTCTGATGCCTTTGCTTGTAAGCATGAGCTGTTGCCAGGGCTGTGGCTCTGGAAGCCTGAGGACAGAGTCTCTTTGTTCCTTTCCCCATCTTGCTAGATTAAGACTTACCCACGTTCTTTGGCCCTTCATTTCCTCCCCTCTTCTTCCTGCCTCAGGGCCAGAAATCACGTCTTAAAGGCCAAAATTTTTCCCTCAAATCTTCCTCTCCAATTCTACTTCTCTGCCTCTCTTGTTTGTGGATAAATTTTTGGAAAATATTTACATGGCTACGCGTTTTCCTTTCATGTATGTGGATGCTCCATATATGTACAATTACCACAGAGGCAAGAAGAAGGCATTGAATTCCCTGGAACTGTAGTTACAGGTGGTTATGAACAATTATGTGGGTGCCGAGAACTAAACCCAGGTCCTTGGCAAAAGCAACCAGTGCTCCTACCTAACAAACCATCTCAACAGCCTCAAAAAGAAAGGCTCTCCCTGTGTAGTCAAGTCTGGCCTAGAATTCACTATGTAGACCAGGCTGGCCTGGAGTTTGTTGTGTAGTCCAGGCTGGCCTGGAATTCATTGTATAGACCAGGCTAGCCTTGAACTTGTGATCTTGCTGCTTCAGTCTCCTACGTGCTGGAGGACAACATGGCTTTACAATGCTTTTGATTACAGGAAGTTACTTTGGAGTTTACATAATTTTCAACAGACTTATTGGAAGGTCAGTTGATCAGTGATGTGACCTTTAGTTGTAGTCTTAATTCTCTTTTGCCAGGCGAAGTCACAAACTCTCAGATCACTGGGGATTGGATGTGCATCTCTGCAGGAGCCATTATTCTCCAAGTCTGGGCTAAATAGGAGTGACTCTAAGTGGGTCCAAGCCACTGTGGAGTCTGATTTCCCAGCAAGTGCTGGAGGGTGAGAGGGACGGGACAGCTCGTGGGCAGTGTTTGTAGGCAGTGAGGAAGTTATTGAAGGCACTCAGGCATGTCCAGCCTTTCAACGTGCGGCAGGCACATCGCTGTCACCCAGACTTCATGCTTGAGAACTGCACGGCTCTTACGTCACAAAAAACCACCAAAAAGATCTCCTCTTTGGCTTCTTTTGTTCTAAGCCAAAGTTGGACATACTACAAGAAAAGTAGAGATCTGGTCAGGCTCAGTGGCAAAGCTTCCACTGAGGGGCCAGAATCCAGATGTTCTGGGGTGAAGAGGCAGATGGGCCAGGGGCTGGGAAACGGCTGGAGAGCTGCTGAGCAAAAGGACTCTTGCGTTTGTGAGGTTCTGGGGAATCGATGGCTTGGGAAGATGGTGTGAATCTCAAGCTGGTATCTCTGTGGGTATGAATCCATGATAAGTTTTCTGGAACTCTCAAAAATGAACCAGTTTCTTTGCTTTGGGCACTATTAATACATAATTAATAACAAAACTTGAACCTTGTAACCCCTCTCGGCTCCTGTGAGATCTTACTTTGCCTTGATTTAGGACCATGGTGAAGATTAAGTAAGGTAATATCTGTAGCAAAACTGGTAGGCATAAGTAAGCGTTTCGTTGAAATTAGTTCCTATTCTGTGGTTGACTAGAAACCCAGGAGGTAGGGCTGAGGGTGTCCTCTGTGCAGAGTGCTTGCCTGGGGGACCTGGAGCTCACTCTGCAGCAGCTCTCAGACAGGCTTTCTCTGTTGCTTTGTTACCTGTCCTGGAACTAGCTCTGTAGACCAGGCTGGCCCCGAACTCACAGAGATCCGCCTGCCTCTGCCTCCTGAGTGCTGGGAGTAAAGGCGTGCACCACCACCACCCAGCTAGCAAAGACTTTCTTGGTGGTGTTCTGGGTGTGAATGATGGTTGCGGGGGGGGGGGGCACCGCAGCTGAAGACTGAAAACATTACCTCCATGGGGTGGGGTGGGGATGGAAGAGGTGTTTGAGATAAAGTTGGGAAGCTCTTACCAGAAGAGGGATGGCATTCATTTGGGCACAAGTCCAGAGTAGCCAGCAGGGGCAGTGTATGTAGAAGGGGTTCTAAGTGGCCTGTGCCGACAACCTTCATTCTCCCTGCAGCTTCTTGGATGTGTCTAGGAGTTGGGCATTATGTAACATTCAGCCCTGTTTTTGTATTTTTATTTGTTCATTACTGGAAGCAAGGCTTTAATTTACCAAGATCTGACTAATTTTTTTTTTCTTGAGACAGGGTCTCACTGTGTAGCCCTGACTGTCCTGGAACTCAGTTTGTAGACTGGGTTGATCTTGAACTTAGGGGTCACCTGTCTGTGCCTCCTGAGTGCTGGGATTAAAGAAGTGTCACCATGTCCAGCTTCATTCATTTTCTTTAATAATAATTTTTATATTTTGAAATTATAATATAGTTACATCATAGCTCCCTTTTCCTTTCCTCTCTCCAACCCTTCTCATGCACCCTCTTGCTCTCTTTCTCAAATCATGGTCTGTTTTTCTTTAATTGTTAACACACACACACACAGTATATAAATACAGCCTGCTCGGTCCACATGTCAGCGGTATATATGTGCTCTCGGAGCTGACCTCTTGGTGTTGGATAACTAGTTTGCGGAGCTTTCTCCTGGAAAAGACCATTTTTTAAGGATTATAACAGTGCTTTATCTCTCAAGACATGCCATGCAATGTCAGTGATTTAATTAAAAAGTTTATTATCATTTTTGTTTATGGTACGTGTGTGTTTGTCTTCGAGTGTGTATGTGCGTGTGCTTGCGCACATATGCACTGGAGAGCACACATGCCTGTGGAGGCCAGAAGAGGGTGTCAGATCCCCTGGAGCTGGGGTTTTTGGTGGTTGATTGTAAGCTGCCTGATTTGGGTGCTGGGAACCAAACTCTGGTTCTCTCTCTCTCTTTTTTTTTCTGGACTTAACTTTTATTTTTTTTTGAAAACTTCCGGGTTGAAGTGGTTCTCCTATCTCCTGGATAGGGACTACAGGCATATACCATTATGCCTGAATCATCATCATCATCATCATCATCATCTTCTTCTTCTTCTTCTTCTTCTTCTTCTTCTTCTTCTTCTTCTTCTTCTTCTTCTTCTTCTTCTTCTTCTTCTTCTTCTTCTTCTTCCTCCTCCTCCTCCTCCTCCTCCTCCTCCTCTTCTTCTTCATCCTCTTCCTCTTCCTCCTCCTCCTCCTCTTCTTCTTCTTCTTCTTTTTTAAATATTTATTTATTTTTCCTTGATATTTATTGAGCTCTACATTTTTCTCTGCTCCCCTCCCTGCCACTCCCCTCCCTCCTTCAACCCTCCCCCAAGGTCCCCATGCTCCCAATTTACTCAGGAGATCTTGTCTTTTTATACTTTCTACTTCCCATGTAGATTAGATCTATGTAAGTCTCTCTTAGTGTACGTATTATTGTCTAGGTTCTCTGGGATTGTGGTTTGTAGGCTGGTTTTCTTTGCTTTATGTTTAAAAACCACCTATGAGTGAGTACATGTGATAATTGTCTTTCTGTGTCTGGGTTGCCTCACTCAAAATAATGCTTTCTAGTTCCATCCGTTTTCCTGCAAAATTCAAGCTGTCGTTATTTTTTTCTGCTGTGTAGTACTCCATTGTGTAAATGTACCACATTTTTTTTATCCATTCTTCAATCGAGGGGCATTTAGTTTGTTTCCAGGTTCTGGCTATGACAAACAAAGCTTCTATGAACATAGTTGAGCACATGTCCTTGTGGCACGATTGAGCATCCTTTGGATAGATACCCAAAAGTGGTATTGCTGGGTCTTGAGGAAGGTAGTTTCCTAATTTTCTGAGAAATCGCCACACTGACATCCATAGGGGTTGTACCAGCTTGCATTCCCACCAGCAATGCAGAAGTGTTCCCTTTTCCGCACAGCCTCTCCAGCATAAGTTGTCATCAGTGTTTTTGATCTTGGTGTAAGATGGGATCTCAGAGTTGTTTTGATTTGCATTTCTCTGATGACTAAGGATGTTGAACATTTCCTGAAGTGTCTTTCAGCCATTTTAGATTCCTCTGTTGAGAGTTCTCTGTTTACGTCTGTACTCATTTTTTTATTGGATTACGTGATCTTTTGGTGTCCTTTCTTTGTATATTTTGGAGATCAGACCTCTGTCTGATGCGGGGTTAGTGAAGATCTTTTCCCATTCTGTAGGCTGTCGTTTTGTCTTGTTGACCATGTTCTTTGCTTTACAGAAGCTTTTCAGTTTCAGGAGGTCCCATTTATTAATTGTTTCTCTCAGTGTCTGTGCTGCTGGGGTTCTATTTAGGAAGTGGTTCCCTGTGCCAATGCGTTCAAGTGTATTTCCCACTTTCTCTTCTATAAGGTTCAGTGTGGCTGGCTTTATATTGAGGTCTTTGATCCATTTGGATTTGCAAACTCTGGTTCTCTATATGAACAGCAAGTGCTTAGCAAATGACTCTCTTTCCAGCTTTCCAGTGTCAAAGCCTTAGTTGAATTAGCCACCTCAGCTCTTAACTAATCCCTGGGACCCTCCAATTCAGGCTTAATAGGAGGCATCATCCATGAGCCACTTGAAGGAAATATAAAAAGAGGATTACTTAAAAGTTTTTTTTCCAATTCACTACTTCCCTCCTTCTTGCCTTCCCTCTCCTTTTCTCTTAAGTATGTTTAATGTGCTTCTTGTGAATATAATATTTCTCGAGTCACAAGCCCCTCTGAGACTCTGGTAAAAGTCATGGGAAGCCCCCACACCACTAAACGTACACACACACATACCATCCCCTCCTCTGAAGCATCCACAGGTATTCTAGAAATTCATGGACTCCAAGTTGGTAAATCTTGCTTTCTGTGGACAGTGATGGTGGCAATTATGACCGGGCTTTGTGGCCCCTGCGGCAAGCATAGACCAAGAGGCCCAGTCTTTCTTTTCTTTTAAGTTTAACAGTTTCAGACAATTTTGGCTTGAATTTTGGGGAACATTTCAAATGTATATCAGATGAGAAACATTTGCATAGTGAATCATCCCGTACTCATGACTTGGCGTCAACAATGAACACACATCTTGTTTCTTCTCTGTCTCTCTCCAGGCTCCAAGGGTGCCTGAAGGGTGCTTTTTTTTTTCTTTTCTTTTTCGAGACAGAGTTTCTCTTTGGCTTTGGAGCCTGTCCTGTAGACCAGGCAGGTCTCGAACTCACAGAGATCCACCTGCCTCTGCCTCCCAAGTGCTGGGATTAAAGGCATGAGCCAACACCGCCCGGCTGAAGGGCGCTTTTTAAAATGTATTGATGCCACATCACAAGATTATTAACTGAAAAGTTTTTTGCAGCCTGATAAGCCTCTCTGCTGATGCAATAATCTAAATCAGACCACACCGAATTAGAGAAAGCCCAGGTTTAATGGATACCAGCGCTCCCAGGTGGCAGTCCAGCCCCCAGAGAGGAGACAGGAAGGAAGACCAGAAACCACGTGTTTGTTCTCTGTGGGGCAGTTTAAATACCCTATGGGAGTGGTCTTGAGCATCTCTGGGGAGGGGTCATCATTTGGCGGCCTTTCTCGGAGCTGGAGTCTGGACTGAGACAACTCCCAGGAGAGGGGGCTTGGGATGGAACTTCCAAACAATTACCACACCTTAAAAAGTACCTGAGAGGCAGGCAGATCTCTGTGAGTTCAAAGCCAGTCTGGTCTACATAGCAAGTTCCAGGCCATCCAGAGCTACATAGAAAGACCCTGTCTCAATAACAAAAACAACAAATTATAAATGAAGGAATATAATCAGATATCCATTCTGTTTAAATTTCTGTGAATTAGTTATAATTATAATTATTTTTCTTTTAATTTTTAAACATTAGTTTATGTGAGCCAAGACGCACATTTACATTCCAGTGTGGCCTCTTCAGTGTTCCAGCTGCTAAAGGGTGCGGATAGTGACTGTCCCTCTTCAGTGTTCCAGCTGCTAATGGGTGTGGATAGTGACTGTCCCTCTTCAGTGTTCCAGCTGCTAATGGGTGTGGATAGTGACTGTCCCTCTTCAGTGTTCCAGCTGCTAATGGGTGTGGATAGTGACTGTCCCTCTTCAGTGTTCCAGCTGCTAATGGGTGCGGATAGTGACTGTCCCTCTTCAGTGTTCCAGCTGCTAATGGGTGTAGATAGTGACTGTCCCTCTTCAGTGTTCCAGCTGCTAATGGATGCAGAGAGTGACTGTCCCTCTTCAGTGTTCCAGCTGCTAATGGATGCAGAGAGTGACTGTCCCTCTTCAGTGTTCCAGCTGCTAATGGGTGTGGATA